>CM076581.1:1630469249-1630699541 GCA_034641835.2 Pinus albicaulis | reverse complement strand
TAAATTTGTGCATTTCACCCCCTCCATTTAAATTTTGACCACCAGTTCCCTTTGGATCTGTTCAAAATATCTTTCGTAGCCAAAAACCTCCATATTACACTCGCCGCCACCTTTTTTGCCCAAAAATACATTGTGCAAAGTTAAAACCCATAATTTAAAAAACATTATCGGGCGGCCCTAAGAGCTTATCCCTTCGTGCTTTAGTAGCATGCGTCCGGCGCAAAACCTCGGCCCGAAGGAAAAGGGAGTAACTATGAATGTTTCGGGCGCAATTGTAACCGTCATATTCGAAACTAATCGACGAATTGGAGATTGTTTTGAATGAGTGGCCTTGCGCGAGAAAAACGGCGGTTTCATTCGCACCTTCCACGAGTAGGCGGTTTTCAACCAAATCGCGACGATTCCATTGAAAATACGCCACGCGCGTCTTTTGTACGGCGTTCCAAAACCACTTTTAAGCGCGTTAAAGTACGGACAATGGCCGGGGCGGCGGAAACCCTTGTGGCCGTTGGATGCGCGACCTCGATCAACGGCGGATAGCCTCAAAAAGCTGCCCCGTGCATTAACCCTTGTCCATTTGTCCCTTGGCGACCATTACGTCTCCTCGGGCGCACGACGGAGCGTTGATCTGGCTCACTCCATAATCCGATGGCCCGAATCTAGTCTTCTCTATCTATTGACTCCACGACCAGTCGGTTCACCACCCTGTCTTCCTTGTCCAGGTGTGTCATAGTCCGTGCGTGTGTTTTTCCTATAGTATATATATATGTGTGTGTGTGTTTCATTCATTTTCATTTGTTTTATGCCACCTCGTTCAAAACACTTTACGTGGAAAACCTGCGTTCCATCCCGATTATCAAAGCCTCCATCATATTTTCTCCACCACCTTGCACGTTCTTATCATTCAGTCATGTCCTCGCTACCATTACCGTCGACACCTCCTCGTCCATCCCACTTCTACCTAGTTTTTCTAATGTGTTGGTGGATTTTGCAGGGTTCCAACAAACGGAAAGATGTTTTAGTTCACAGTCTTGGCCGCAGCAACAGAGCATCTCAGAAGGCAATCCAATTGAAGCTGTCATTATGAAGAAGGGTCCTGAAAGTCGCCATGATAAGACATTCATCGCAGGAGCAGGATCTAAAATCTTTCAAACTCCCCAAGGACAATTTAAAGATGCCAGTTAGCGTATGGGGATATAAATGTTCCCGCAAAGAACATCAGCAAAGAATTAAAGATTTCAACAACCCCATTGAAGATTATGAGCTCGTATCTGGTGTTAAAAGACAGGGGTATCGGACCAGAGATTTTCTAGATCAAGCTGAGGGTACGATACATTAAAAATCATACCCTACAGACAATATTTCAGCTGATTTTCTTCCTCCAGCCAAGTACATAGCATTTGTATATTTTATTATTTATGTCTTGTTCATAGGGAGATTTTTATCTTCAGCATTTATTTCATGAAGTGGTAGTTGAGTACGTGCATCATTTCAGCCCCGCCAAATAGCATAGGTGGGCTTTTCCTTCAAATTTTTTTAAATAAGACCATTAAATGTATATCACCTACCTCATTTTCTAGAGTTTTCTCCTTCTTCTATAAAAACTAGAAGGAAAAACATTGAAAGGGTTCCATATTTCTATCAGCAAACTGTGCAGTGAAAAGGCTTTTGTATACATTTTGTAAAACTTTGTTATGAAAGCTCAGAGCCCGTAGGGTCTTAGTGAGGAGGAGTTATAACTGTAATGAGGATTCTGGTCTTTGGTATCTCACAGTATGTAATTTCATTTTATGTGTTAATACAATATCTCATTTCATGCTATTTATCTTCTTGTATCATGCTCTAGAATGCGAGTGGCTCACTAATCTTGAGTAAGGATTCATCCTAGTTGATGCCCATACTGGGTTTAGTCAAGCGCTTTAAATATGCCTAGTCATGATATACTGTTCCATGTTCATCTTATCCATATTTTCTGCTATATTAGTTACTTGAGGAGGGTGCTTTTAAAAAGCCATTTTCATGTATGGATTCTTAGTTGCATAAGCCCATACGTGATTCTGTTGTGTATCTGGGTATCAGTCTCATGCTAACTAGTATCTTCTCCATGTTTCTGCACTGCATCCACTTTCTGATATTTGATTTCTGTGGCATATTATTTGAACTGGCCCTCTTTACAGTAAGTTGTCTCTTAACTGTCTGATGCTTTTGTATTGGAGTTTTGCATGATGTTCCTACACTATTCTTATCTTTGTATCAGCTTCTGAGAGAGATTGGTCCCATTTAAACTAATTTCCTTGTTCAACAAGAGATAGTAAGAGAGCTTTTGGATTGACAACCCAAGCTATATGATGGGCTCCTTGCTATATTAAGATGTCCTAGGCACTGGTCTATGGAAACTCTAGACTGTCTCTAGGGGTGACAAAATTGTCCACAACATCTTTCTGGCGCCGTTGCCGGGGAACGAATTCAAGAATATCAGTTTCCCTGGGTCTCGACAAATTGTTTTCACTCTCTAATTAGGTGAGCACAGAGAGTTGAAGAGTTGCATATCTCTCACCTTGGCGACTCCACTGCTTTCATTTGATAAATTTATTGGTAGTCCTGGCTCCTCGCAAGCCACATTTGAGGTCAGATACATCTCAGTCAAAAACACCTTACGTGTCTGACCCAGAGAAGATCATTCATAAAAGAGTTTGGAAGGAGAGGAAGTCAGTTCGTGCTGAAAACCCTGAATATTCCGTTGAAGATTATCCGCCCTCTTCTTCTCAAGAGATCAGAACAGAAAATCCTGATTTTTACTTAGAAACTCCATGTAGAGGAAGTACCTGGATTGAAGAAGATTCTCATCCTACTCCCGAGGCTGAGGAAATTAAAGAAGTCACAGAAGTAGCTGCTGTTAACCGTGAACTATTCCCACCCACACCTCAGGCTTCTGTGCAATATATTCCCATTGTTATTCATACTCCACTTCCTCCTACTCCCCTCCCTTCATTTGTATCTCAGACTATTGTACAACCCCCACCTCCTCCAATGGCTAATGTTCCTGCTTTTCTATTGAACAAATATGCTCCACTGGCCTTACCCCAAGTGCTAAATGATATGCCACAGGATTACTTGAAGATTCTGCCGAGATTCAATGGTGAAAATGAAATTGATGCTCAGAAACATCTTGAGACTTTCTGCTCCTTTGCAGAAAACTTAAATGTTGAACATTTGGATGTGGTCTTGAGATTGTTTGTGCAGTCTTTGGAAGGGGAAGCCAGAAAATGGTTCAAGACATTGGGAAATCGTTCTGTGACCACCTGGGACCAGATGGAGAATACTTTTCTCAGGAAGTGGGGAGAAAAGAAAGATCATGGTCAATGTCTTACTGAGTTTAATACTATGAATAAGAAATAGAATTAAGGGGTGTTAGAGTTTATTAAAAGATTCAACAAGTTATATTTGAGCCTGCCTCCTGAAATGAAGCCCCATGAAGCTGCTGCCAAGATAATTTTCATAGCAGCCTTTGATTTTGATTTTGGATTCTCATTGAGAGAAAGAAAACCTGCCACTTTAGATGATGCACAGTCAGATGCTCTGGAATTGGAAGCAAACTTTGCCTCCACTGGGAAATTGAAGGGAAAAATTGAACAAGATACTAGGAGGAGAGGCAAAGAAGAAGTTTCCACCTCTAATCAGGAAAAAGATTCAGATAAAATGGATGAAATAAGCAAAATGATAAAGAAGATGGTCAAGCTTGAACTGGAAGCTAAAAATGCAGCTCCCAAGAATTTCTATAATGCTCCAAACAGAGGATACAATCCCCAGTATAGAAGACCACCATTGCAGATATTGCCGAGAGAAGCAAAGGAACAACCAGACCAAGTACCACATCCCTTGTACCTGGAAGGTCTAGCAGATGACTCCACTGAAGATGCAGCTTATGGATTAGAATATTCAAATCTTGCTTTTTCAAATAATGATGATGTAGAGTGCCCATTGCAAGACGAAGAAGAAGAAGCAGAGATTGACCATTATTGTAAGCAATTTGTTGATTTCATGCAAGCACAATTCAATGTAAAATATGATCTCAGGTCTTCAAGGAAGAGGACCCGAACTCAAGATCAAGAAGAGGAGCCACCTCAGAAAGAAGCATCTTCTCAGAAGGAATCAGCAACAAAGAGAAACATAGAAAAAGGTAAGAGTCCTCTAAATGCTCCCTTGCAACCTGATGGTCAGATTCCTTCTTCTTCAAAAATAGTCAGTCCTCCTAACGCCGAGTCAGTGTCAAAAGAAATCAAATCTCTAGCTGAAAACAAAGAGTCAAAAGAAGTAGTGATAGAAAAGCCCCCATCTGCTTTTAATCTGCAAAAAGAACTTGAGAAAATTAAGATTCCAGTCCCCCTGACTGAACTGTTAAAACAGCCTATATATCAGTCTCAAGTTACTTCTTTCATGCTTCCTCCTGAAATACCAATTGCGCTTGATAGTTTAAAACTTCAAGAAGAAAGACCCATGGTATTCTTTGGCCCACATGTCGAGGAGATAGACCCTTCTACTCCTCCTTTTTACGTGTCTCTAGTTATTCATGACTTGCTATTACACAATTGTATGTTAGATTCTGGGGCTTCCCATAATCTTATGCCTCTGTCTGTCATGGAACAACTAGGGCTGCAAATTACCAGACCATATAAAGACCTATATTCATTTGATTCTAAAAGGGTTAAATGCTTGGGAATGATTAAAGATTTAGTGGTCAATTTGGCCCAAATTCCAGCAAAGAGTGTGGTCATGGACATTGTGGTTGCTGATATCCCAGCCCGCTTTGGCATGCTGCTGTCAAGGTCCTGGGGTACAAAAATTGGTGGGTCAATCAAATTGGATTTAACATATGCTACTGTCCCAGTCTTTGGAGGTCAGGAAAAAAGGTTATACAAGGAGAATAGATTTGTTAAAATGGTAACTAAGGCTGATTTCTCAGAGAATTCACCAGTTTATAACAAAGAGGAAGACTTCTCATGTTTGATGTTAGAAGAAAATCAAAATTATGCTCATGAGCCCCTTTTTGGTCAAATCCAAGCTGAGCAGCCTAAAGAAGATCAGGAATCAGAAATTTGGACTTTGCATTTTGATGGAGCAAATTCAAGAGAAGGCAATGGAGCTGGGGTGTTATTGATCTCTCCTACAGGAAAATGGGTGCCACTGTCCTTTAAATTGGAATATGAGGCTACCAATAATGTAGCTGAATATGAAGCACTTTTATTGGGACTGCAGACAGCTAGAAACATGGGCATCCAAAGTCTAAAAGTCATGGGAGACTCTGAGCTGGTGGTAAGGCAGATCAGAAATCAATGTCAAACTAAGCATCCACGGCTGAGAGCTTACAGAAACGAAGTATGGGACATGGTGGAGAATTTCTTCTCAGCATTTAACATACAGTTCATGCCCCGGGAGCAAAACAGAATAGCAGATTCTCTTGCTGTAGCTGCCAGTACATTCCGTCCTCCTCAGAATCCACTTTTAAGATATGAAGTGGAGGTACGTTACAGACCATCCATTCCAGATAATATAAAGCATTGGCAGGTATTTGAAGATGATGAACAGATGAAGAGATTCATGGAGACAGTGGGAGAATTCTCCAATATGGAGATTGATGACAATGAGGAGGAAGAAGCTGAAAATATTGCAGAAAAAAAATGGGAAGAGAAAATAACAGGAAATAAAGTGCTGCAGCTGAAAGGAAATGTTATACCTAGAGGGCTGGTGCCTCTAGAAAGGTTATTTAACAAAGATGATATTCCATTGCAGCCAAACAAGGTGACAAAAGAAGATCAAGTGGGAGATTTGAATCTGGGTACTTATGCTGATCCCAAAATTGTAAAATTATCTAAAAGGGTCCCAGAAGAATATAAAGAAAAATATTTGAAGTTGTTTCAATCTTATAAAGATGTATTTGCTTGGTCCTATCAGGACCTAAAAACTTTTGATGTTAATATAATGCAGCATAAAATTCCTTTGAGGGAAGATGCAAAGCCTTATAAGCAGAAGCTCAAACAGATAAATCCTCTGCTGCTTCCCTCTATTGAAAAAGAAATCAAGAAGCTACTGAAGGCCAAAATAATTGTGCCATTGAGATACTCAGAATGGGTAGCAAACCTTGTTCCTGTTCGAAAGAAAAATGGAGAAATAAGGTTGTGTGTGGATTTCAGAAATTTAAATAGAGCATCATTAAAGGACAATTATCCACTACCTAAGATGGACCACATCTTGCAGAAGGTGGTGGGAGCTTCCAGAATGTCAATGATGGATGGTTTTTCTGGCTATAATCAGGTAGCTGTGTTTCCAGAAGATCAAAAGAAGACTACTTTTACCACACCATGGGGAACGTTTATGTATGCCAGGATACCATTTGGATTAATTAATGCAGGAGCAACCTTTCAGAGGGCAATGGACATAGCCTTTGTTGGAGAGCAAGATAAGATTTTGGTGGTGTATCTCGATGATATCACAGTGTTTTCAAAGAATGATGATGAGCATATTGAACATTTAAGAAGAACTTTTGAAAAATGCAGAAGGTATGGCCTTTCTCTCAATCCTCAAAAATCTTTATTTGCATTAGATGAGGGAAAACTCTTAGGGCACATTGTAACTAAAGATGGTGTGAAAATAGACCCTAAGAGAGTTGAAGTAATAAACAGTATTCCTTTACCCAGGAATAAGAAGGAAGTACAGGTGTTCTTAGGCCGAATTAATTTTTTGAGAAGGTTTATTCCTAACTATGCTGAGATAGTTAGGCATATAACTGATATGTTGAAAAAGGATAATGAAGTAAAATGGTCCCAGGAGTCTAGAGATGCATTCACCAGGATAAAACAGGCATTTGCTGAAGCTCCTGTACTAGCTGGACCAGATTACAACAAGCCATTTATGATCTTTTCATTTGCTTCACCTCATACAATAGCTGGAGTATTATTGCAGAAAAATGAAGAGGGATATGAGCAGCCTATAGCTTTCTTCAGTCAAGTGCTTTATGATGCTGAATTAAAATATAATATATTGGAGAAGCAGGCATATGCCCTGGTAAAGTCCCTTAAAGCTTTTAGAATATATGTTTTGCAATCTCACATTACTGCATATGTTCCCACAGCAGCTGTCAAAGACATTCTTGTTCAAGGGGATAGTGAAGGTAAAAGAGGAAGATGGATTGCAAAAATACAGGAGTATGATTTGGACATAAGGCCTACCAAGCTGATTAAAGGACAGGGACTTGCTAAGATGTTATCTGAATCAAATCATCAAGCTTTGGGCATTAATTTATCCATGATAGCAAATGAAGAATCTGAGAAAGGAGAAGAACAGCAAGGGCTGGAGATGGCCACTCAAAAGGTACACATGAAATATCTCACTAGTCCTTGGTATAAAGAAATAGTTGAATATCTTTTAACACTTAGCTGTCCTCCAAGTTGTGATAAGATAAAATACAGAGCTGTAAGAATGAAATCCCAGAAATACATAATTGCCAATGGACAACTATATTGGAGAGACCCTTCAGGTATATTACTATTATGCCTCACAGAAAATGAAGTGGAGAATATAATGACAAAATTTCATGAGGGAATATGTGGAGGACATTACAGCTGGAGAGCTACAGCTCATAAAATCCTGAAGGCTGGCTTTTACTGGCCAAAATTATTTACAGATGCTTTTGCTTGGGTCAGGGCATGTGACAAGTGCCAAAGATTTGCAGAAAGACAGAAATTAGCAGCTCTGCCCTTGATTCCTATTCATGTGAATGAACCATTTCAGAAATGGGGATTAGATTTTATAGGAGAAATACATCCCCCATCAAGTGGCCAATATAAATGGATACTAACAGCCACAGATTATTTCATGAAATGGGTGGAAGCCATACCTACCAGAAATGCTATAGATGCCGTGATAATGATGTTTATAGAGGAAAATATCATATCTAGGTTTGGCTGTCCTGCTAGAATTGTAATTGACAATGCACGGGCTTTCAAGTCTGCCAGGTTTGTAAATTTCTGTCAACGGTATAACATCATATTGACTCACTCCACAGCCTACTATCCACAGGGAAATGGCTTAGCAGAGTCTTCTAATAAAACCCTGGTGAGGGCCTTGAAGAAAACAATAAGTGAAAATCAAAAGAATTGGGACTCCCAACTAAAGTTTGCTCTATGGGAGAATAAGATAACCAACAAGAGAGCAACAGGGAAATCTCCCTATGAATTGGTGTATGGGCGAGCAGCTGTGTTTCCTGTGCAATTGGCGTTGCCGGTAGCACGTTTTATGAAGGAAAATTAGGAAGAACCAGATGACATGGCCAGGAGGATTAATCAACTGGTAGAATTGGAGGAAACATGGAGCCAGGTGAATCAGAGATTGATAGAATATCAGGAGAAAATGAAGAATGTATTTGATCATCATGCGAAAGATAGGAAATTTCAAATTGGAGGCCTGGTTCTCAGATGGGATGTTCGAAGAGCAGAAAAGGGCAAGCATGCTAAATTTGATCCGTTGTGGTTTGGTCCATTCAAGATCGTGAATCAAGGAAGAAATAATACTTTCATGTTAGAAAATCTACAGGGTGATCTGTTGGATGCCCCCGTGAATGGCCAATTCCTCAAGCCATACTTTCAGTTCTGACCCAGGCTGGGAATGCCTGATTGTATTATATTGTATATAAATTGTTTTAGCTTTTATTTTCATAAAGGAAGGATGCAGGCAAATTATCAGAAGAAGTGCAGAAGAATTGAAAGACAGAATTTACATACAGTGATGTTCAGTGGCCTGCGTGTTCTCGACATGTCCAGGGATGAACATGTCGTCCCCAGATGGAGCCGATGTTGTGCATATTACCCCCCTCTATTTAAATTTTGGCCACTAGCTCCCTTTGGATCTGTTCAAAATATCTTTCGCAGCCGAAAACCTCCATATTTTACTCGTCGCCACCTTTCTGCCCGAAAATATATTGTGCAAAGGTTAATACCCATCATTTCAAATTAATCGGGTCTAACCCCTAAGACTTTAGCCCTCCCTGTTTTGGTTCCCATATGTCCCAAGCGCAAAACCATATGCCAGGGGAAAAGGGGGGCTTAACGATAAATGCTTCGGCGCATCTGCAACCGTCAGATCACAATCAATCGGTGGTCTACTATTAAACCATCCGTGGTGGCCCCCGTGCGCAGAAAACCAGCGGTTAATTCCGCACCACCTCCACCGAGCCGGCGGTTTTCAACCAAACGCTAGCGATTCCATTGAAAACGCGCCACGTGTCTTTGGTACGGGCCCGAAAAACCACTTTTTCGCGCGTTAAAAGTTGGACAATGGCCGGGCAGCGGAATTCATCCGCGCCGTTGGATCTGTCGACGTTCATCCGATGGCAGATACTGTCCAAAGCTGCTCGTGTGTTAACCAGTGTCCGTTGTGTCCCGTGGCCCACCATTACGTCGCTCCCATCGCCTTCGGGCTGTTGATCTGTCTTCAAAAATCCGACGGCCCAGAATCCAGTCTTCTCTGTCTGTTGACTCCGCAGCCACGTCAGTTCGCCACCTGCCCTTTGTACATCCATGCGTCATATTCCCGTGTGTCCGTTTCATTTTCCCCTGCCATATATATATGCGTGTGTTTCATTCATTTTCATTGTTTTATTCCGCCACCACGTTCAAAGCATTTTACGTGGAAAACCTGCGTTCCCTCTGATTATCAAAAGCCTCCATTGTTTTTCCTTCGCCCCCCTGCGTGTTCTTGTCATCTGTTCATGTTTACGACGTCGTCACCATCTCCACCTCCACGCCCCTTACGTCTGAGTCTGGTTTTTCTAATGTGTTGGTGGATTTTGCAGGGTTTCAACCAATGGAGAGAGTTTTCGATCCACAGTTTCAGCTGCAGCGATAAAGCATCTCAGACAGTAATTCAATTGAAGCTGCCATTTATGAAGAAAGGTCCTGAAAGCCGCCATGATAAGACATCCATCGCAGGAGATGGATTTAAAATCTTTCGGACTCTCCAAGGAAAATTTAAAGATGCCAGTTGGCATATGGGGATATAAATGTTCCTGCAAAGAATATCAGCAAAGAATTAAAGATTTCAACAACCACATTGAAGATTATGAGCTCATCCTGTGTTTAAAATCTGGTGCAGAACGATCAAAGATTTCCGGATCAAAATGAGGGTACAACACATTAAAAATCATACCCCATGTAGCATATTTCACACATTTTCCTCCTCCGTACCTAAGTACATAAAGATTTGTATATTTTATTATTTATATCTTTGTTCATATAAGTATTTTTATTCTCACATTTATTTCATGAAGTGGTAATGAAATAATGCAGATCAATACTTCAAATTTGGCCAAATAGCATAGGCGGGCTTTTCCTTCAAATTTGTTTAAATGAGACCATTAAATGTATATCACCTACCTCATTCTCTAGAGTTTTCTCCTTCTTCTATAAAAACTAGAAGGAAAAACATTGTAAGGGTTCCAGATTTCTATCAGCAAACTGTGCAGTGAAAAGGCTTTTGTATACATTTTGTAACACTTATGTATGAAGGTGCAGAGCCCGTAGGGTCTCAGTGAGGAGGAGTTATAACTGTAATGAGGATTCTGGTCTCTAGTATCTCACAATATGTAATTTTCTCCTATGTGTTAATACAATATCTCATTTCATACTTATTATCTTCTTGTATCATGTTCTAGAATGTGAGTGGCTCACTAATCTTGAGTAAGGATTCATCCTTGTTGATGCCCATACTGGGGGTTAGTCAAGCGCTTTAAATAGGCCTAGTCATGATATACTGTTCCATGTTCACTTCATCCATATTTTCTGCTATATTAGTTACTTGAGGAGGGTGCTTTTAAAACGCCATTGTCACATAAGGATTCATAAATTAACATGCCCTTATGAGATTCTGTTGTGTATCTGGGTATCAGTCTCATGTTAACTAATATCTCCTTGATATGTTCTTCACTGCATCTACTTTCTGATATTTGATTTCTGTGGCATATTATCTGAACTGGCCCTCTTTGCAGTAAGCTGTCTCTTAACTATCTGATGCCTTTGTATTGGGGTTTTGCATGATGTTCCTACACTATTCTTATCTTTGTATCAGCTTTTGAGAGAGATTGGTTCCATTTTAATCTAATTTCCTTGTTTAACAAGAGATAGTAAGAGAGCTTTTGGACTGACAACCCAAGCTAAATGAGGAGCTCCTTGCTATATTAAGATGGCCTAGGCACTAGTCTATGGCAACTCTAGACTGTCTCTAGGGGTGGCAAACCGTCGACAACATTATTCTATGGCTTCCATCCTCTTCCTTTTATGCTTGGTGAGCTTCCTCACCCGGGGTCCCACTCATTAAAGGAGTTACTCTCGTGCATACACTCCTCCTAAATGACTGTGTTGTCCTCCATTAATCCTCCACTATCTCCATAACAACGTTGTTGATTTGGTAAACATTGACCTTGTCCACATGCTTTAGCCCCTGTTCACACCTCAAGGTGCTTTATTCATCTCATACAATGATCCACATTCACACGAGAAGTGGTTCTATTCCTACTAAATAGATTTATGGGTCTCCCTACCCACTTATTCATCTATCTAAATGAAAAAAGAAAAAAATAATATTCCAATTAGTTGCAAGCTAATTTTGGAATATTACATTGAAGGAAGGTTGAAGTCCAAGATGAAAATGTTGCAAGGGGTCCTTATCTGAAGCTGTATCCAATCCTACAATTAGTAAATACACTCATCCATTGACCTTTAACAAACTATCATGTTAAACAATGGAAAATATGAGTTGAATCAAATCCTATTTAACTTAAGCTAAAATTCAACTAAAACTAAAATCCAACCTCTAATCTACAACAAATTAATGATAAGCAGAATGAAAACTACTTTATCCTTTCCAAGAAATATTGAACTAAATATTTTTGGTTTGTGGTTGGATACCTTTCTTCTCAAGCTCCAATGGAAAAGAGGTGTGAGAGAGAGACTACCAGCACAATTTCGATGGTTTTATGATGCTATTAGAAGGAAACGAAATAAACTAAAATACAGAAGCATACAGGAAACAATAAAGATACACAAGAGAGATTGCAGCCCATGGATTGGGCCCTAACCCACAATCTTCAACCCTCTCAAATCAAATCAATGAGAGGCAAACAAACTTCTCATTCTAATTTCATAACAAGTATTAGATCAAAATGACAATAAAAAATATGTCTAATATTGAGTCAAGAGATATCTAGATACCTGTAAATATTGAATCCTAATGAGCTCTTTCTCATGTTTATTTATACCAATGGGTAAATACCAATAGCTCCCTAAGAAGTAGCAATTTGTCTCCTTGATCTTCGAGAGGTGTGAAGATTGGATCACTCCTAACATTCACTTGCTCGGTTGCCCTTGACTTCAAACCATTGGAGGAGGATCTTAGGCGACCTTGGGTTGATTGTGGAAGATAAGAAGGTGGAAAAGTTTCCTATAATTTATCCTTTTTGTCAACTCTGAGCCCTGACTTGGAATCTGACTCAAAAATAGCTTTATTTTCTTTACTTCCTAAAATTAAACCATGTTAGGCTTCAAGTCATGAAAAACCTCTTACACCTTTCTCAATAAGAAAAATATGACAAAATGTAATCAAATGTGAGGGAGGGTGAGAGAGTTAATAAGAGAAAATGTGACATTGTAACCCCTTATGATATACCTAACGATGAGCCTCATCATCACCCCCAATTGAAATGGTTGCTAATCCTCTAAGAAACTCGGTCCTCTCTCTTGATTTCCTTCAAAGCTCTAGTAGCTTCCCCGACATCCCAATATAGCTTAACAGGATTCCCTTCTGATGGGTATAACCCTACATTATTTTCTTCTTCATCCCACTCCTTCTGGTCCTCTCTTTGATCTCTCCCTTCATGTAGCCCTAACAGCAAAGGTGGGATTAGCTTCAATCCTGTCCACTGGATTTTAATTCTTTGCATTGATCTCTTATAGAAGAGTGCCTTTTCTAAGGAAAATTTAAATCTATCTAGAGTATGGTACTCCCTGTTCTTCAAGCCAAGTGTTAGTTCATTCCATGTTCTTTGGCATACCTCCACACTCTCTTCTCCTAATAATCTGGAGGTGCCATCAAAATGTGATATTGTTTGTGCTTGGGTGTCAATGTATCTTACTGGAATGTTAGCATCATTGGAGATCATTTGGTGATTGTTTCTGATCCCTCTATGACTTATGAGTTCTGCCTTGATTTGGAGGGATTCTCTTTCTTCCCTTTTCATCACTCTTTGGACCTCTTTTTCCCTTGTTTATTCATTTGTTACTGAAGATGCTAGGGCCATTAACTGAGTATCACCCAACCTAAAATTGGGGTCCCAAATATTCATGTCAGTCAAAATGAGGTTGTGCATGTAAAATTCTACCATCGTATCCCTCTCTTCCACACCAGACGTCCTTAAAAAATCAACGAACTATCAATAGTTTTGAAAGGGTAAGGAGCCATGGTGTGTTAAGGTCTTAATCTGAAATTTCAACCACTAATATTTTAAGTAAACTGCATAAGAATTATAAGGGTGTCTGTACTACATGGCCTCCACGAAAATATTTTCCATAGTGGCAAGTTGTGTGTCCCTTTTTTGCAACTGCCCCATCAGCCTCATGTTCTCTTCTTGTAACTGCTCTTTAAACACTGATTCTCTGAGTTTTACATCAGCTAGGTCCTTCCCTATATCATTAAGTTTCTCCTCCATTGACCCCACAACCTCAAAATTTTTGGATTTGGAAATTTGCATTCCCATTTCTCCCTCTAGATCATAAAAGAGAGGGATTGAGAGCTTCTTAGAGATTAGTCTTCCTTCCTCAATGAATTTGTAGTAAGAGATCAAACTAGGTTGTGGGGTAGGTTCTTGGAATTATGTGATGTCTTTTTGGAAATTTTTTGGAGAGGTTGCTTCCTTTTGTGGTTGTTGTTGTAAAACTTGTGCCTCATATTTCACCTCTTATCCTTCAATTTCGACACTCTTCCCCTCTATTGATCATGTCAAAGATACTTTGTTAAATTCTGACAAGCGACCCCCTTTAAACCTCCTCTGTTTGGCCTAAAAAATTGTTTTTCCACCTATCGTTCCCCTCCTCTAAACTCAAAATTGCATTAAAAAGGGCCAAAAACCCACATTTAAAAATATATAAGGTTTGGCACCTTTCAACCCTAGCCCCTCAGTCTTTTTCTCCATATAACCTGGGCACTAGACCAAGTTGTAGCTCGGAGAGCACTTATCGCAGGAGGGGTATTAGGCGCAGTATTATCCATCGATCTGTACAGATCGGACGGCCTTCATTGATCAGCGTCACACTCGTGGCCCAACCCATTTATCACTTTGATCGCCTGTCCACCGTTTGATCAAATCATAAATCAACGGTCCACAGCTCAACTGCCTTTGTGGCCCCCGCACCCAAAAACACTGTTCATAAACCGGTGGTATCCATCGCACCACCTTTGGAGGGCAGGCGATATTTTCCATTTCAGAGCGATTCCACTTAGCGTATGACACGTGGCTCTGTCACTATTTCAAAACCACCCCCCATCGCGCGTTAATGTTCGGCATTTGATCCGGCGCGATATGCATAATAACCTTCCGATCTGGGGCTCTCCATCCAATGGTCTTCACACTTCGAAGATGTGCGGAATTTAACCCCAGGTATCCATACCCCTGGCCTGCCATTCCATCACCCTCTGACGTGCCCTCCGCCATCGATCTCCTCCTGAGATCGGATAGTCCAGATTGCTTTCCTGCCCGCCATCGACACGTGTCCTCTACCACGTCACCCTTTCCACGTAGTTTATCGTATTTCGCCCCTCTCTCTTTATATATTCAAAGGGTCAAAATTCAAAGGTTTTGCATTCAAATTTATCTATTCCGCCAACCTTCACTAGAGAATTTTTCCTCCATCATACTGCATTTTCCACCATTTCACCATGTTGCGCTGTCATCCTCATTACCCCCGCTGCATCCACCTTCCCGTGCACTTGTTTTCTTGACGATTTTGTGTATTTTTCATGGTAAGAGCGGAGGTGATCCACCATGATTCACAGTCTCAGTTACAGTAACAGAGAACACCGTAAAGGACCATTTTTCAGAGGCTAGAATTATACAAAAAGGCTTGGGAAGCTGTTACGACATGACCTCCATTAAAGAAGTAGAGTTAAACTCTGTCAAGCCCTCCAGAGTCATTCAAAGCACCGATTTCGAGATCGGAAACATTAATATTGCAGACAAAGAGTATCATTGGAAGGTAGAGAGTTAAAGGCGTGTAATTGAAGATTTTGGAGCCTTAACCTAACCATTTGAAGGCAGAGTACTAGATCGAAGACCCCGTAGATCACTCAAAAGGTATATGCACAGAAAAAAATACCCTCAAGGTTGCATTTCAGCAGAATTTTCTTTCCAGGAAAGGACAAATTATTATGTATGGATTCTTAATTTGGTAAGCCCATTACCTGGTGATATTGTGTATCTAGATATCATCTCAATGACAGCTATTATTCTCTTAATATTTCATACACAGCAAACACCTTCTGATAATTTATTTCTGTGAAATATCTTTTGAATTGGCCCTCTTTACAGTAAGCTGCATCTGAATTGTCTGATGTTTTTATATTGGAGTTTTGCACCTTGCCTCTACAGAGTTACTCTCCCTGTATCTAGTTTCTGAATATTTTGGTCCCATTCAAATTAATATTTCTTGTTTTCAGGAGATAGCATGAGAGCATTTTATTGATAACTTTCCTGGTTATACAATATGCTCCTTGCTATATAATATTTCCTAGGCACTGGTCTTTCACAACTCAAGGTTGTCTCTAGGAAAAAAACATCTTTTTGGAGCCGTTGTTGGGGAACGAAGTTGAGAAAATTTAAATCCCTGGGCCTCAACAAAACCTAATTCACTCTTCAAGTAGGTGAGTATGGAGAGTTGAGAGTTGTAGATCCATCACCTTGGCGACTCCACATTCGTTTATTAGATAAATTCACTTGCAGTCCTAGCTCCTCGTAAGCCACACCTGAGGTCAGATGCATCACAGCCAAAGACACCTTCAGTGTCTGACCTAGAGAAGATCATACATAGGAGAAATTGGAAGGAAAGAAAATCAGTCCACACTGAAATTCCTGAATTGTCTGTAGAAAACTTTCCATCCTCTTCTTCTCAAGTAGCCCAAGTGCTAGTTCTCGACTCCATTGTGGGAGATACCGATTACTATTTAGATAGTCCACCCCGGGGAGGTATCGGAATTAAAGACAATTTTCACCCTACTCCTGAGGTCGAAGAGGTCAAGGAAGTCACCGAAGTATCTGCTATTAACAGACCGTTGTTCCCCTCAACACCTCAAGCTGATGTTCATTACATTCCTATTTTTATTCATACTCCACTTCCTCCTCCTCTTCCTTCTCCTTTTACTCATCAAACTATTGCACTACCTCCACCCCCTCCAATGGCCAATGTTTCAGGCTTCTTGTTAAATAAATATGCCCCCCTAGCATTACCTCAAGTGTTGAATGATATGCCACAGGATTATCTAAATATTTTACCCTGATTCAATGGGGAAAATGAGATTGATGCTCAAAAACATCTTGAGTTCTTCTATTCTTTTGCAGAGAATTTTAATGTGGAACATTTAGATGTAGTCTTAAGGTTGTTTGTCCAATCTCTTGATGGTGAAGCTCAAAAATGGTTTAAGACATTGGCAGACCTTTCTGTTACCACTTGGGAAATAATGGAAGATACTCTTCTCAGGAAATGGGAAGAGAAGAAAGATCATGGACATTGTCTTACTGAGTTTAACACACTCAAGAAAAGACATAATGAAGGGGTGTCAGAATTTATCAAGAGATTTAATAAATTGTATTTGAGTCTTTTTGCTGATATGAAGCCTCATCAAACTATTGCTAAAGTTGTTTTTGTAGCAGCCTTTGATTCAAAATTCGATTTCTCTATGAGAGAAAGAAAGCCTGCCACTCTGGATGATGCTCAGACAGATGCACTAGAGTTGGAGGCAAATTTTTCCTCCACTGGTAAATCAAAGGGAAAATCTAAACAAGATACTAGAAGAAGGGGCAAAGAGGAGGTATCTACCTCTAACCAAGACAGAGACTCATCTAATGATAAAATTGAAGAAATGAAAAAAATGATTAAGAACCTTTCTAGTAAGTTGTTCAAGCTTGAATTGGATACCAAGAATTCAACCTCCAATAATTTCCACAATGCTCCAAACAAAGGTTACAATCCTCAGTATAGGAAACCACCCCTACAAATATTGCAAAGGGAACAACAAGATCAGGTACCACACCCATTGTACTTGGAAGTTCAAGTAGATGATCCTACTGAAGACACTGCCTATGGACTGGAGGATACAAATCTTGCTTTCTCAAATAGTGATGGAGAATAATGCTCCTTGCAAGGAAGTAATGGAACCGAGTGCTCATTGCAAGAAGAAGAAAAGGCTAGAGACACAGAAGACTCAGAAATTGATCACTATTGTAAGCAATTTGTTGGCATGCAAGCACAGTTCAATAGAAGATATGATCTCAAATCTTCTGATCCGTGGACTGCGTACTCAAGAGAAAGAAGATCACTTTGCCTAAGATGGACCACATCCTGCAGAAAGTGGTTGGAGCTTCTAGGATGTCAATGATGGATGGATTCTCTGGTTATAATCAGGTGGATGTACTTCCAGAAGATCAAAAGAAGACTGCTTTCACCACACCATGGGGTACATTTATGTATGCTAGGATGCCTTTTGGGTTGATTAATGCAAGAGCCACTTTTCAGAGGGCCATGGACATTGCTTTTGTTGGGGAGAAAGATAAGTTTTTGGTAGTCTACCTCGATGATATCACTGTATTTTCAAAGGATGATACTGAGCACATTGAGCATCTGCGTAGAACTTTTGAGAAATGCAGAAGGTATGGTCTTTCTCTCAATCCACAAAAATCTTTATTTGCATTAGAAGAAGGCAGGCTTTTGGGGCATATTGTGACTAAAGATGCGGTAAAAATAGACACTAAGAGGGTAGAGGTTATAAATGGTATTTCTCTTCCCAGAAACAAGAAGGAGGTGCAGGTATTCCTAGGGCGCATTAATTTTCTGAGAAGTTTTATTCCTAACTATGCTGAAATAGTTAGACATATAACTGACATGCTGAAGAAAGATAATGAGGTTAAGTGGTCCCAGGAATCACGAGAGGCCTTTACCAGAATAAAAAATGCTTTTGCAGAAGCCCCAGTGTTAGCTGGACCAGATTATGCCAAACCTTTCATGATCTTTTCTTTTGCATCACCTCATACAGTAGCAGGAGTTTTATTGCAGAAAAATGAAGAAGGGTACGAGCAGCCCATCGCCTTATTCAGTCAGGTGCTCCGTGATGCAGAATTAAAATATAACATATTAGAAAAGTAAGCATACGCCCTAGTGAAATCCCTTAAAGCATTCCACATGTATGTCCTACAATCCCACATCACTGCATTTGTGCCTACATCGGCTATAAAAGATATTCTTATCCAAGGGGATAGTGAAGGAAAAAGGGGGAAGTGGATTGCCAAAATACAGGAGTATGAGCTAGACATCTTACACTGACAGTCAAAGGGAAAAGGGCTTGCTAAAATATTATAAAGGCTACCTCACAGATTTTTACATTGATTTTATATTAGAGTTTTTCACATTTCCTCTGTAGTACTCCCTTCTCTATGTCAGTTTCTGAGGGTCTTGGTCCCATTCAAAATTAACATTCTCTGTTTTCAGGAGATAGCATGAGAGCTTTTTATTGATAACTTCCTCTGTTATACATTATTCTCCTTGCTATATATAAGATGTCCTAGGCACTGGTCTTTCACAACTCAAGGCTGTCTCGGAACGACAGCATCTTTTGGCGCCGTTGCGGGGAGCGAATTTGAGAAAATTTAAATCAGGCCTGAAAAAACCTAATTCACTCTTCAAGTAAGGTGATGTGGAGAGTTCTGAGAGTTGTAGTTTGCATGAGTGGGCGCTCCCATTGCATTTATCAATAGGTCACTTGCGATCTTGGCTCCTCGTAAGCCACACCTGAGGTTAGATACGTCACAACCAAAGACACCTTCGATGATCGACCAGAGAAAGATTATACATAGGAGGGGTGGAGAGAAATAGTCCACCTTTGAAATCCACTGAGATTTTCTCTGAGCTTCCCACATCCTCTTCTTCTCAAGTAGCCCAAGTGCTAGGTCCTGACTCCACTGTGGGAGATACCGATTACTATTTAGATAGTCCACCCCGGGGAGGTGTCAGAATTAAAGACAACTTTCACCCTACTCTTGAGGTCGAAGAGGTCAAGGAAGTCACCGAAGTATCTGCTATTAATAGACCGTTGTTCCCCTCAACACCTCAAGTTGTTGTCCAGTACATTCCTATTGTTATTCATACTCCACTTCCACCTCCTCCTCCTCCTTTTACGCATCAAACTATTGCACTACCTCCACCCACTCCAATGCCAAATGTTCCAGGCTTCTTGTTAAATAAATATGCTCTCGTGGCATTACCTCAAGTGTTGAACGATATGCCACAGGATTATCTGAAGATCTTACCCCGATTCAATGGGGAAAACGAGATTGATTCTCAAAAACATCTTGAGGTCTTCTTCTCTTTTGCAGAAAAATTTAATGTGGAACATTTAGATGTAGTCTTAAGGCTGTTTTTCCAATCTCTTGATGGTGAAGCCCGAAAATGGTTTAAGACATTGGCAGATCGTTCTGTTACCACTTGGGAAATAATGGAAGATAATTTTCTCAGGAAATGGGGAGAGAAGAAAGATCATGGACATTGTCTTACTGAGTTCAGTACACTCAAGAAAAGACATAACGAAGGGGTGTCAGAATTCATCAAGAGATTTAATAAATTGTATTTGAGTCTTCCTGTTGATATGAAACCTCATCAAACTGCTGCTAAAGTTGTTTTCGTAACAGCCTTTGACTCAGAATTCAGTTTCTCTCTAAGAGAAAGAAAGCCTGCTACCCTGGATGATGCTCAGACAGATGCACTAGAGTTGGAGGCAAATTTTGCCTCCACTGGTAAATCAAAGGGAAAGTCTGAATAAGATACTAGAAGAAGGGGCAAAGAGGAGGTATCTACCTCTAACCAAGATAAAGACTCAGCTAATGACAGAATTGAAGAAATGAACAAAATGATTAAGAACCTTTCTGGTAAGCCGGTCAAGCTTGAATTGGAGGCCAAAAATTCAGCCTCCAAGAATTTCCAGAATGCTCCAAACAGAGGTTACAATCCTCAGTATAGGAAATCACCACTGCAAATATTGCAAAGGGAACTAAAGGAACAACAAGATCAGGTACCACACCCATTGTACTTGGAAGGTCCAGTGGATGGTCCTACTGAAGACACTGCCTGTGAGCTGGAGGATGCAAATCTTTCTTTCTTGTATAGTGATAAAGAAGAGTGCTCATTGCAAGGAGAAGAAAATTCTAGAGACACAAAAGACTCAGAAATTTATCACTATTGTAAGCAATTTGTTGATTTTATGCAAGCACAGTTCAATAGAAGATATGACCTCAGATCTTCTAGGAAGAGGACTCGTACTCAAGATCAAGAAGAAGAGCTACCTCAGAAGGAAGCACCTGCTCAGAAGGAGTCAACAATGCATAAGGTGACAGACAAAGGTAAGGAGCCTCTAAACAAACTTTTTCAGTCTAATGATCAAATCCCTTCCTCTTCAAAAGTAGTCATTCCCCCTAATGCCAAGTCTGTGTCAAAATAAGTCAAACCCTCAGCCGAAAATAAAGAGTCAAAAGAGGTTGTAATAGATAAGTCCTCTCCTACTTTCACTCTGCAAAAAGAACTTGAGAAGGTCAAAATCCCAGTTCCCTTGACTGAACTGTTGAAGCAACCTGCATATCAATCCCAAGTCACCTCTTTCATGCTCCCTCCAGAAGCAGCACTAACCCTAGATAGTATCAACCTTCAAGAAGAAAGACCCATGGTTGTATTTGGCCCACATGTTGAGGAATTAGACGCTTCTACTCCTCCCTTCTATGTGTCTCTAGTGATTCATGACCTGCTATTACATAACTGTATGTTAGATTATGGAGCTTCCCATAATCTACTACCTCTGTCAGTCATGGAACAACTAGGATTACAAATCACCCGTCCATACAAGGACCTCTATTCATTTGATTCCAAAAGAGTTAAATGCCTGGGGATGATCAAGGATTTGGTGGTCAATTTGGCCCAAATCCCAGAAAAAAGTGTGGTGATGGACATCGTGGTGGCTGATATCCCAGCTTGATTTGGCATGTTGCTGTCAAGGTCCTGGGGGACAAAAATCGATGGGTCAATCAAGTTGGACTTAACATATGCCACTATCCCAGTTTTTGGTGGCCAGGAGAGGAGGTTGTACAGGGAAACTAGATTTTTCAAGATGGTTACTAAGGACGATAACTCGTTTAATTCACCAGTCTACAGTAAAGAAGGTGATTTCTCATGTTTAATGCTGGAGGAAGACCAGTATTATGCTCAAGAACCATCATTCTGCCAGGTCAAGACTGAGCAGCCCTCAGAGAGCCAGGAAGCAGGAATTTGGACACTTCATTTTGACGGAGCAAATTCAAGAGAAGGTAATGGAGCTAGAATACTATTGATTTCTCCTATAGGAAAATGGGTCCCATTGTCTTTCAAGCTAGAATATGAAGCCACTAATAATGTGGCTAAATACGAAGCACTTTTGTTAGGGTTACAGACAGCCAGGAGCATGAATATACAAAGTTTAAAAGTTTTGGGAGATTCAGAACTGGTGGTTAGACAAGTCAGGAATCAGTGTCAAACCAAACATCCTCGGCTGAGGGCTTATAGGAATGAAGTTTGGGACATGGTAGATAATTTTTTCTTGGCATTTAATATCCAGTTCATGCCCCGAGAATAGAATAGGATGGCCGATTCCCTTGCTATGGCTGCTAGTACATTTCGTCCACCTCAGAACCCTTTCTTAAGGTATGAAATTGAGGTACGTTATCGACCATCAATCCCAGATAACATCAAGCACTGGCAGGTATTTGAGGATGAAGAACAGTTTAAGATATTCCTGGAAACAGTAGGGGAATTCTCCAATATGGAGATTAATGCTTGTGAAGAAGAAGGGACTGAAGATACTTCAGAAAGCAATTGGGAGGAGAAAATGGTAGGTAATAAAGTGTTTCAATTGAAGGGAAACGTTATACCTAGAGGGCTGGTGCCTTTAGAAAAATTATTTAACAAGAACGATGTCCCACTGCAGCCAAGCAAAGTGGTAGAAGAAAATCAGGTAGAAGACCTGAATCTTGGTACTGATGCTGACCCAAAAATTGTAAAACTATCCAAGAAGGTCCCAGAAGAATATAAAAAGCTATACCAGAAATTATTCCAGTCTTACAAAGATGTGTTTGCATGGTCTTATCAGGACCTAAAAACTTTTGACATCAGTATAATGCAGCATAAAATTCCACTAAAGGGAGATGCGAAACCTCATAAGCAGAAGCTTAGACAGATAAATCCCCTGCTGCTTCCCTCCATTGAGAAAGAAATTAAGAAGTTGTTAAAGGCCAAAATAATTGTGCCATTGAGGTACTCTGAATGGGTGGCAAACCTAGTCCCTGTCCGAAAGAAGAATGGAGAAATAAGGCTATGTGTTGATTTCCGAAATTTAAATAGAGCATCCTTAAAGGATAATTACCCACTGCCTAATATGGATCACATCCTGCAGAAGGTGGTTGGAGCTTCTACGATGTCAATGATGGCTGGATTCTATGGTTATAATCAGGTGGCCGTACTTCCAGAAGATCAAAAGAAGACTGCTTTCACCACACCATGGGGTACATTTATGTATGCCAGGATGCCTTTTGGGTTGATTAATGCAAGGGCCACTTTTCAAAGGGCCATGGACATTGCTTTTGTTGGGGAGAAAGATAAGTTTTTGGTAGTCTACCTCGATGATATCACTATATTTTCGAAGGATGATACTGAGCACATTGAGCATTTGCGTAGAAATTTTGAGAAATGCAGAAGGTATGGTCTTTCTCTCAATCCACAAAAATATTTATTTGCATTAGATGAGGGTAAACTTTTGGGACACATTGTAACCAAAGATGGGGTAAAGATAGATCCTAAGAGGGTAGCGGTTATAAATGGTATTTCTCTTCCCAGAAATAAGAAGGAGGTGCAGGTATTCCTAGGGCGCATTAATTTTCTGAGAAGGTTTATTCCTAACTATGCTGAAATAGTTAGACATATAACCGACATGCTGAAGAAAAATAATGAGGTTAAGTGGTCTCAGGAATCATGAGAGGCCTTTACCAGGATAAAAAATGCTTTTGCAGAAGCCCCTGTGCTAGCTGGACCGGATTATGCTAAACCGTTCATGATCTTTTCTTTTGCATCACCTCATATAATAGCAGAAGTTTTATTGCAGAAAAATGAAGAAGGGTACGAGCAGCCCATCGCCTTCTTCAGTCAGGTGCTCCTTGATGCAGAATTAAAATATAAAATATTAGAAAAGCAAGCACACGCCCTAGTGAAATCCCTTAAAGCATTCCGCATGTATGTCCTACAATCCCACCTCACTGCATTTGTGCCTACAGCAGCTGTAAAATATATTCTTATCCAAGGGGATAGTGAAGGAAAAAGGGGGAAGTGGATTGCCAAAATACAGGAGTATGAGCTAGACATCTGCCCTACCAAGATGATCAAAGGATAAGGGCTTGCCAAAATATTATCTGAATAAAAATATCAAGCTCTGGGTATAAATTTGTCCATAATAGCAAGTGAGGAATCTAAGGAGAAAGAAGAGCAACAGGGAGTAGAGATAACTACTCCGGAAACACATATAAAGTACCTCACCAGTCAGTGGTACAAAGAGATAGTAGAATATCTCCTCACACTCAGCTGCCCTCCAAGCTGTGATAAAGCTAAATACAAAACGCTAAGAATGAAATCACATAAGTACATAGTCACCAATGGCCGGCTATACTGGCGAGATCCCTCAGGCATCCTACTCCTGTGTCTCACAGAGGATGAGGTAGAGAGTATTATAGCCGAATTTCATGAAGGAATCTGTGGGGGTCATTACAGCTGGAGGGCCACTGCTCAAAAAATCTTGAAGGCTGGTTTCTATTGGCCCAAGCTTTTTGGAGATGTTTTTGCCCGGGTTAGATCTTGTGAGAAATGTCAGAAATTTGCTGAAAGACAGAAGTTGGCACCTCTGCCCATGATTCCCACTCACGTGGACGAACCATTTAGGAAATGGGGTATTGACTTTATAGGTGAAATACATCCTCCATCGAGTGGTCAGCATAAGTGGATTTTAACTGCCACTGATTATTTCACAAAATGGGTGGAAGCAATACCTGCGAGGAATGCAACAGATACTGTGATAATAAAGTTCATGGAAGAAAAGATCATATCCAGGTTTGGATGCCCTGCCAGAATAGTAACTGATAATGCCCAGGCCTTCAAGTCTGAAAAGTTTGTGAGTTTCTGCCAACAGTATAACATTACACTTAGTCACTCTACAGCCTATTACCTACAAGGAAATGGCTTAGCAGAGTCTTCAAATAAGACCCTGGTGAGGGCACTGAAGAAGGCTATCAATGAAAGTCAGAAAAATTGGGATTCCCAGTTGAAATTCGCTCTGTGGGCCAATAGAATTACTAGCAAGAGAGAAACTGGGAAATCCCCATATGAATTAGTATATGGAAGGGCAGCAGTATTCCCTATACAGCTAGCCTTACCAGCAGCCCGATTCATGCAAGAAAGTCAAGAAGAGCCTGATGATATGACCAGGAGAATAAATCAGCTGGTGGAATTGGAAGAAACACGCAACCAGGTAAGTCAAAGGCTGACTGAATATCAAGAGAAGATGAAGTACCTTTTTGGTCAGCATTCCAAGGACAGGAATTTGTAGATGGGTGATTTAGTGCTCATATGGGATATCCGGAGAGCTGAAAAGGGAAAACATGGTAAATTCGACCCACTCAGGTTTGGCCCTTTCAAAATCATAGAAAAAGTGGGTAACAACACCTTCAGGTTGGAAAATTTATAGGGAGACTTGCTTGACGTCCCTGTAAATGGTCAGTTCTTTAAACCTTACTTCCAGTTCTGATTCAGGCATAGATGGCCTGGTGTATCATACTGTACATTAGTTTCCTGTTTTCATCCTTGTTTGAATAATGTGGGTGTCGTGATGAATTATGAAAAGGAGAGTAGAAGTGCTGAAGAGAAGTGTCTGCATAGAAGATTTACTTGTGGTCTGCGAAGTTCTCGACACGCCCAGGGATGAATGTGCCATCCCCAGGTGGAGCCAATGTTGATCATGTTAGCATTTTGTTAAATTCTGTTAAATTCTGATAAGAAATCCCCTTTAAACCCCCTCTGTTTGGCCTAAAAAATCATTTTTACGCCTATTGTTCCCCTCCTCTAAACTCAAAATTGCATTAAAAAGGGCCAAAAACCCACATTTGAAAATATATAAGGTTTGGCACCTTTAGACCATAGCCCCTCAGTCTTTTTCTTCATATAACCTAGGCGCTAGACCAAGCTGTAGATCGGAGAGCACTTATCGCAGGAGGGGTATCGGGCGTAGTATTATCCGTCGATCTGTACAGATCGGATGGCCTTCATAAAGCAGGTGTCTTTGTGTGATTCGTTTACCGCTCCGATCACCTGTCCACTGTCCAATCAAACCATAGATCAACGGGCCACAGCTCACCCGCCTTTGTGGTCCCCGTGACCAAAAACACTGTTCAAAAACCGGTGGTATCCATCGCACCGCCTTTGGAGGGCGGGTGGTATTTTCCATTTCGGAGCAATTCCACTCAGCGTATGACATGTGGCTCCGTCACTATTTCAAAACCGCCCCCCCATCGCACGTTATTGTTCGGCATTTGACCCGACGCGATATGCATAATAACCGTCCGATCTGGGGCTCTCCATCCAATGGCCATCGCACCCCGAAGATGCACGGAAATTAACCCAAGGTATCCATACCCCTGGCCCGCCAATTCGTCGCCCTCCGATATGTTTTCCACTGTCGATCTCCTCCTGAGATCGGACGGTCCAAATTTATTCGCACGCCCGCCATTGACCGGTCTCGCCACATCACCATTCCACGTGTTTTGTCACATTTTCCTCCGTCCCCATATATTTTTCATTCAAAGGTCAAAATGTTAAGTTTTCACGTTTAATTTTCTGCATTCCGCCAACCTTCACCAGAGAATTTCTCCGCCATTCCGCTAAATTTTTCTGCCATTTACCTGCACTTTTCCACTATTTCACCATGCTACATTGTCATCCTCACTATCCCTGCTGCATCCACCTTCCTGTGCATTTGTTTTCTTGACGATTTTTTGTATTTTGCAGGGTACGAGTGGCGGTAAACTGCCATGATTCATAGTCTTGATTACAGTAACAGAGAACATCGGAAAGGACCATTTTTCAGAGGCTGGAATTATGGAGAAAGGCCTGGGAAGCTGTTACGACATGACCTCCATTAAAGAAGCAGGGTTAAACTTTGTCAAACCCTCCAGAGTCATTCAAAGCGCCGATTGCACGATCGGAGACATTAATATTGCATACAAAGAGTATGAGTGAAAGGAAGAGAGTTAAAGGCACATAATTGAATATTTTCAAGCCTTAACCTAACCATTTGAAGGCAGAATACAAGATTGAAGACCCCGTGGATCACTCAGAGAGTCCATGCATAGAAAAAAATAACCTAAAGGTTTCATTTCAACAGGATTTTCTTTCCAGGAAAGGACGGAGCGCCCATGTGGTTTTTATTTCTATACCGTGTTCCTGAAGAGACTTCCACCCAGTGCATTTATTTCAGAAAGAAGGCCACAGAGTACATACAACACTACAGAGTCATCAAGCAGTATGGGCATGCACGTTTCCTCCATCCTATCTTAAAGAGGCAAATTAAATGTTCATCATCGACTTCCTTCACAAGTTTTCTTTTTCCCCTATAAAACCCCCGAATAATAGATTTTTGAGGGTTCCAGATTTTATCAGAAAATTATGCAATAAGAGGATTTTTGTATGCATTTTGTAAAAACTCTTATATGAATGTACAGAGCCCGTTGGGTTTCAGTGAGGAGGAGTTTCGTATTTAAAGAGGATTCTGATCTTTGGTGTCTCACAGTGTGTAACTTTCTCTTATATGTGTTAATTTAATGGTTCATTTCGTTTCATCCGCCTTTCTTGTATCATGTTTCTGGAATGCGAGTGGCTCACTGGTTTTTGGTATGGATTTATCCTAGTTGATACCCATGCTCGAATTATTCAAGCGCTTTAAATATGGCTCAGGCATGATATATTGTTTCACTATTCACTTCAACCATATTTCTGCTATATTAGTTTCTTTGGGAGGTTATTTTTAAAACACTATTGTCATGTATGGATTCTTAAATTGATAAGCCCATTACATGGTGATATTGTGTATCTGGATATCATCTCAATGATAACTAGTATTCTCTTAATCTTTCATACACAGTAAACACCTTCTCATAATTTATTTCTGTGAGGTATTTTTGAATCGGCCCTCTTTACAGTAAGCTGCTTCTGAATTGTCTAATGCTTGTATATTGGAGTTTTGCACTTTGCCTCTAGAGTATTCCTTTCCCTGTGTCAAGTTTCTGGAGGTTTTGGTCCCATTCAAATTAATATTTCTTTTTTTTTCAGGAGATAGCATGAGAGTATTTTGTTGATAACTCCCCCTGTTATACCATACGCTCCTTGATATATAAGATTTCTAGAGCCTTTGGTCTAGCAACTCAAGGCTATCTCAGGCCATATTGTATCCCTCTATTGGTGCCTTCTTTCCTTCTTCTTGTGCACTTTGTTCTTCCTGTAGCACTTGTTGTTCTTCCTGTAGCACACTCTATTTTTTCTGTAGCACCTCCTTTTCTTCCTGTAGCATTTTATTTTATTCTCCTAGGAGGTCTGTGGGTACTTATTCCTATTTTAAGGATTTTTCTCTAGTATAGTGCCTCCTTATATAGGTCATGGGTGTCTTAGGTTTGGGTCTTAGGGAAGTTATTGGTGAGACCTGGTATTACACCAAGAGTGCTGCAACTCCTAGGGGTTGCACTACTTTACTTTATCAACCCAGGGTTCATACAGACTTGGAGGTGACAGTGCTATATACATAGCAGATGCATTCTAATCATGTCATCCTTTTCCACTCTACGAAAGGGTGCTACTTCTAGGGTTTCTCAGTGAAGTCTGTCACACTTCAACAAAACTAAACTAAATTTCAGAAAGGAAACTAAATTAAATTGCTGAAAAGAAATGATAGGAAGGAAACTATTTTAACTTGTTGAAAGGAAATGACAAAAAAGGAACTAATTTAAATTGAAAAAAGGAAATGATGGAAAGGAAACTAATTTAACTTGCTAAAAATAAATGGAAAAAAAGAAACTAATTTAAATCACACTTAACTTGGCCAATCGGATAAACACACCCTACTTATCTTATGCTCTATCTACCATGCTTCTAACCATGCAACTACTCATGATCTAACTAAACTTGAAAAAGTGTTTCTTGTAGTTTGGAGAAGAAAGGGCTAAAGAGGCTAATGGAGGGCTTAAAGACGCAGGACAAGGCCTAGAGGTGTGGAAAGAGGGGGTTGGACTTTATTAAAGCTTATAATATCGCAAATATGCTTTGGAATGACAGGCTTGAAATATGTGATGGCTGAGTTATAATTGGTGGATACAAGTGCGATGTACGATGTGTGATATCGCAATTCGTAATATTGCAAAGTTGGAGGAGTAGCAGAATTGTTGTTCGGGAGCGGGAGAAAAATGTGAAATGCGATGGGGTAAAAACTGCGAATGAAAAATGCAACGGGATGACATGGCGGTAGGGCTGGTGGTAGAGTACGACAATGATATCGCAATCGACGTTAGGAGTGAAACGTGTTTGAGAACCAAATGAAAATTGCGATTTGTGATTGCGGTGTGGTGGAGTACGGAGAATTAATGCAATCGGCATTTGGAGTGGTAAGTGTGAATGAAGGCTAACAGGAATTGAAAATTGAAATAAAGCGATGGGATTTTCACTAAAGAGAAAAAGGCTGAGTAAGGTTCCTTCAAAGTTTTTTGACGTAGAAATGAGGAGCAAAGGAGAAAGGAGGGAAAAAGGAATATCGCAATTGAGGCCTGGAAGTGGAAGGTGTTAACAAGGACCAAATGGGAAATGTGATTGCTAAAAGGAGCGATGGTATGTCCAGAGTGAAAAAAGGGCGATTTCTAATGTTTTTGACTGTTTTTAATAAAAGAGCAGCAAAGGGAAGTAGAAAGGGATATCACATTCAGGCTTGGAATAAGAGAGCGTTAACAAATATCACAAGCGATTTGTGATTTGCGATGGAGCGAGGTGCGACGAGTGGGAGTTTCAAGGAGCAAGGGCGAAGGTCTGATTCTAATGATTTTCAAGTATTTTGGGAATGAGAAAGGGCGAAAACTACAACTAAGAGAAAAAGGAGGGCAATGGAGGCGCAACAATAGTGCTCAAGCATGAAAACAGAGCTGGAAAATGAAGCAGGATGGCTTGATGAACTTCTTTGGGACTATTGATACGTATTCCTGCAAACAACCCTACTAATTCATGCATGAAAAATAGATGAAATTCATGATAAAAATAGTGAACATAAATACTTAAACTGGTATTGCAACTCTACTCTAATCTCAGAAGTAGTGAACGTAAATCAATTTTTGGGTCTGTGGGAAGATTTACCCTCCTCAAGCTCTATTGACAGAGATGAGAAGTGAGGCCTTGATCCATATATTTTTATACTTTTATCCTCTATTCTATTACTCATAAGCAAATAAAAAACCTACAGTTGCATGTTGAAAGAAAAAACTAAATATCAATGAAAGTATCAGAAGCGGAAATAATTGAATTATAGAAACAAAACTAGCTAAATGATAGAAAGGAAAGAATGAAACATAAAAGAAGCTGAGGCACATGGGTTAGGCCCTAACCCACGGGCCCAACTCTCTGGAACTAGATCAATAAAAGTTCATCTGAATACTCATTGCATTACAAAAAATACAATCTTATTACATCCTGAAGGTCTTAAACAACAAAAGCCTAATATCTTGCATCAAAAGTTCTGAATGGAATCGAATCGAATGACATCTAATGGAATAGAAATCCACCAGAATCAACCCTAATTATCTCTGGATCAGATTTATTTATCCTCAAGGGCAGCTACCAACATCTCCCTAGAAAATACTGATTGAGTCCACTTTGAATCCAAGTAAACCATAGGTTGAGTGCATTTCATCTTCAATTTTCTTGGCTGCCTTTGATAGTTAAGGAGGGTGGAAAACCCCCTTGAATCTCTCCAATATTTATCCATAATTTCCTGACATTGTGCTCATTTATTCTTCAATATTGATCTTCCAATGGCAGGGAGCAAGTCCCTAAATTATCTCCTTCTCCAAATCTTCTTAATCTGCCCAATATTCTCACAATATTCTACAAAAATAACCAATATTAGGCATAGATATGCAATTACCTTTAAACCTTACTAAGAAAATATTAAAGCACAAGAAAACATTATTAACTGCAGAAGGAGAGATTTAATATATATTTTCATAAGCATAAGGAAGGTAGATGGGCCTAAGAAAGGTTAGATGGGCCTTAATTTATGTCTAATTTAGAGGCCCATCATCACCCCCTTACTAAAATTGTTGCTCATCCTTTGAGCAACCTGTTCATCCTCACTACCTTCTAGTTCTTCCTGCATGGTGACTTAATTAATTCTTTGTTTAATTGGCCCATGTGCTGCTCCTCATGCTAATATTATTGCATTTCTTCTTGTGGGTGTTGCATGGAGGTCCTCAGATGCCTTAAGAAAAATTGTATTTTTCATGCCAAGATGTGGTGTATCCACCTTTTTTTATTTTTATTTTATTTTAATTGCATGCAGAATAAACTCACAGTTCTTTTTCTGTGAACTAAGTTCACCCTTGGTTAACCCTTGGCACTCCTTGTCTTCCATTACAAAAAACTGCTTACTACCCACTTTCTCGATTCCTTTTTACTTTTTTCTTGTTCCTCTTATTGGTGGAAAAAGTGAGGCTAGTCGCTAGATAAGGCTGAGGTTGCTTTGCTACTAATTTTGTCTATATAAAAAAATATTTCATTCTCACACTTTTTAATGTTTTCTTAAGCTACAATAGATTTGAAAAAAGGGTTAGATGATTGCATACCTGAGCCTTCTAGTTCTTCTTGCATGTTGACTTAATTAATTCTTTATTTAATTGGCCCATGCGCTTCTCCTCATGCTAATATTATTGCATTTCTTCTTGTGGGTGTTGCATGGAGGTCCTCAGTTGCCTTAAGAAAATTTGTATTTTTCATGCCAAGATGTGGTGTATCCACCTTTTTTTCTTTTTATTTTATTTTAATTGCATGCAGAATAAACTCACAGTTCTTTTTCTGTGAACTAAGTTCACCCTTGGTTAACCCTTGGCACTCCTTGTCTTCCATTACAAAAAACTGCTTACTACCCACTTTCTCGATTCCTTTTTAATTTTTTCTTGTTCCTCTTATTGGTGGAAAAAGTGAGGCTAGTCGCTAGATAAGGCTGAGGTTGCTCTGCTACTGATTTTGGCTATATAAAAAAATATTTCATTCTCACACTTTTTAATGTTTTCTTAAGCTACAATTGATTTGAAAAAAGAGTTAGATGATCTGCTTGAGGTCCTTTTGGAGCTTCTGAGCACAGGAGGAGGAAGTCCAAGTTTGACTACCTTTAACCAGGGTGTTGACCAAATTTTCTTTTGTGCCAACTTGTTATTTTTCTTCTTGCCAAGGTTGGAGAGCACCTGCATTTATTAGAGAGATACATGCAAAAATGCATTTTTTTTTAAGGCCTAATAGATGCCTTAATGAGGTTTTCAACTGGTAGGTCTGCCTAGGCGCCTCAAAGGAGGTTTTCACCTAGGATATTTTATTTTTTCTCTTTTTTTTTTCAACCCAATGACTTCCTCATGGAGGTTTTCAATCAGTGAGCCAATCTCAGACACCTCAAAAGAGGTTTTAACCTAATATTTTATTCTTTTTCCCTTTTTTCCTTTTTTTTTTCTTTTTCACTTTCCTACTCTACTTGAAAAAACAAAACCTTTTTAAAGTATAGGAATATTTCCAATGGAGCCATGTACACATCAATATGACAGATAAAATCGGGTACGCACTTGGAATACATCCTTTGACATGTACCTAAATATAAGAGATGAATTACTTTGACTAGGATTGTATCAAGTACTATTGGAGAAGAGTGTGTTGTTGCAACTTAATGATTGTTTGGAACCATATGTCAATATAGTTGTGATGCCCCTAGTCCACTTGCTGAGTTGGATCAACTTGGATGTCCTCTTCTATTATGACATTCAAATATTCCTATTTTTGCTAATTGTTCTCTTGAACACATGGAGGAAATTTTGGTAAACACGAGGAAAATTTCTCAACATCTGATTCTGATGCCGACTCTTCATCAAGTGGAGCCCTTGATCTTTTGATATCCTCATTTGGATCTTCTTCTTCTTGATGTTGTCCTTTAATGACATTAAGAATATCTCTTCTTTGCAATACCTTTCTTGAACTAGGATGAATACCATATAGATCAAGAGGAGATGTTTGGAAGTGGTGTACCTCAACATTGTAAGTGCGCTAGGATACTTCATGGTGTGGGTTTGGAAATGGTGGTACATGGAGTTAAGTGGGGTGGATATATGATATGGATATGGTTGAGGTTGTGGTTGTGGTGGAGGTGGATGGTATGGATAGCATGGAGTTGGGTAGGGAGGATACTGAGGATGTTGTGGATTTTCCCAGTAAGGTCCTTGCCAACCATGTTGCCAAGATTGGGTTTGAGGTTGAGATGGCCAAGGTTTCCAAGGAGCGAATGTGTTCCAATTAGTTTGAGATGGATGTGAATAAGCTTGACATTGTGAACTAGGTCCTTACATCATATCAAGTTGACTAGGCTACCAGGGTCTCCTTGGAGATACATAACATAGCTTCTTTGGCGATTGCCTTGCTCCATTGTCTTCTTAGTAAAAAAAATTAAACCTGGGGAATTATGAACAACATTTAGTAGCATATGATTCTGCATGGATAACAAAAATAGCAGCATCTTCTTTTTGCTCATTTTTCATTCTTAACATTTCTACTTGTTCACTTAGATTGCTAATAATTTCTGTTTTAAATTTATCAAGCAAGTTTCCAAGTTCTTCTTGCCTTACCAATGTTGATTCTGATTTACTCACTCTTTCCCTTCCTCATGATATGCGCTAGCATGTTTCACAAATTTCTTCAAATGACAATTGGTATACATCTCCTCTACTCATGAGATTAAGGAGATCAATCTACTCATCCCTAATTGTTCTAAGTAAGAGGGTTTTTAGTGTGTCAAAACCTATATGATGCAATTTTTCCCTCTTAACATGATACATGAACCTCTCTATTAGTTCCTCAAGTCTCTCATCTTCTTCTTGGTTCATTCTAAAAATTTCTTCTCTAAGATCACGATCTTTATATTTTTCTAGAAATATCTTTTGCATATCATTCAATGATCTTATTGAATTAGTGCCTAGACCCGTGAACCATTTAAGAGCTCTATCCTTCAATGTTGCAAGAAACAATCTTAGTTTTGAGTGTGTGATAAGTAGTCATAAGATCTACAAAGTATCTCAAATTCAAAGAGAAATGTTTCTAGATCATATGTCCTCATACCATGGAAGTTAGGAAGGAAAGATGGAGGTATGTTCTTCATATGTACAATGATGTCCATATCTTGAATGGGAAACCCAATAATATCTTCTTCATTGTCATCATATCCATTCATCTCTTCTACCTTCAAAAGTGTATGGTGATGTGGTTCTTACTGCACCACATGGTCAAGTAGGGGGATTGGTATTGGAGAAGTTTTTTGTTTTAATTTATGAGTATCCCTACTCCTATGAGGCATGAAAATCAGATTTTTTTTGAATTTTTCAATAATTCGGAAACAACATTAAAAAGGAAAGAAGAAAATAATGTTAAAATAGAATCAAAGCATCTACTAGACACTTCCCCGACAACGACGCCAAAAAGTGGTGAGCTTTGGTATTGCACCAAGAGTGTTGCAAATCCCAGGGGATGAACTACTTTATTTTATCAATCCGGGGTTCATACAAACTTGGAGGTGATAGTGCTATATACACATTAGATGCATTCTACTCATGTCATCCTCTTCTACTCTACAAAAGGGTGCTACTTCTAGGGTTTCTCAGTGAAGTCTATCACACTTTAATGAAACTAAACTAAATTGTAGAAAGGAAATGATAGAAAGGAAACTAAATTAAATTGTTGAAAAGAAATGACAAGAAGGAAACTATTTTAACTTGCTAAAAGGAAATGGCAGAAAAGAAACTAATTTAAATTACAAAAAGGAAATGAAGGAAAGGAAACTAATTTAACTTGCTAAAAATAAATGGCAGAAAAGAAACTAATTTATATCACACTTAACTTGGCCAACAGGCTAAACACACCCTACTTATCTTATTCTCTATCTACCATGCTTATAACCTTGCAACTATTCATGTTCTAACTAAACTTGAAAAAGTGTTGCTTGCAGTTTGGAGAAGAAAGGGCTAAAGAGACTAATGGAGGGCTTAAACACAAGGGACAAATATTAGAGGTGTGGAAAGAGGGGTTTGGACTTTATTAAATCTTATAATATTGCAAATATGCTTTGGAGTGGGAGGCTTGAAGTATGCAATGGCAAAGTTATAATTGGCGGATAGAAGTGTGATGTGCGATGTGCAGTATCAAAATTCGCAATATTTCAAAGCTGGATGAGTAGCAAAAGTTTTGTTCAGGAGTGAGAGCGAAATGAAAAATGTGATGGTGTAAAAACTCTGAAATGCAAAATGCGATGGGATGGCGTGGTGGTAGGGCTGGTGGCAGAGTACCAGGGAAAATTTTAAGGATGGGAAATTATCTTGAAGTTTAAAACATTAGTGAATTTCACTAGTCCCTAATATGCAAACTATAAAATGTTTATTGATATATTTGTAAAAATATTCAAATTTATAATGATTTTCTATATACTCTCTATATAATGTTGGCGATTTTTAAGTTAAAATAATTTTATTCTGTAAAATTTGGGCGAATCTTTTTTTTTGGAAAAAACATAGAAAATTAGCCCACCTGTAAATATTAGCCCCTAAAATTTTCCATACGGATTACGATAGCGATATCGTAACTGGTGTTGGTAGAGGAACGTGTGAAAAATGCAATTTGCAATTGCGGTGTGGTGGAGTACGAAGAATTATCGCAATCGTTGTTTGGAGTGTTAAGTGTTAACAAAGGCCAACAGGAATTGCGAATTGCGATAAAGCAATGGGATTTTCACTAAAAATAAAAAGGTAGAGTAAGGTTCTTTCAAAGGTTTTTGACATAGAAATGATGAGAGAAGGAGAAATGAGGGAAAATGGAATATCAAAATCGGGGTTTGGAAGTGGGAGGTCTTAACAAGGACCAAATTAGAAATGTGATTGTGAAAGTGAGTGATAGTAATTCCAAAGGGAAAGAGGGGCGGTTTCTAATTTTTTTGACTGTTTTTAATAAAATAGCAGCAAAGGGAAGTAGAAAGGGTTATTGCATTTGGACTTGGAATGAGAGATCATTAACAAAGATCACAAGCAATTTTCGATTTCAGTTGGAGCAAGGTGCGACGAGTGCGAGTTTCGAGGAGCAAGGGCAGAGGTATAACTCTAATGCTTTTCAATCATTTTGGGAATGAAAATGGGTGGCAATTGCAAATAAGAGAAGAAGGATGGAAATGGAGGTGCAACAATAGTGCTCAGGTGTGAAAACAGAGCTGGAAAATGAAGCAGGACGACTTGATGAACTTCACTGGGATTGTTGATACTTATTCCTGCAAACAACCCTACTGATCCATGCACAAAAAATAGATGAAGTGCGTGATAAAAATAGTGAACAAAAATACTGAAACTGGTATTGCAACTCTACTCTAATCTGAGAAGTAGTGAACAGAAATCAATTTTTGGGTCCGTGGGAAGGTTTACCCTCCTTAAGCTCTATTGACAGAGATGAGAAGGGAGGTCTTCATCCACAAATTTTAGAGTTTTATCCTCTATTCTATTACTCATAAGCAAACAAAAAACCTACAGCGACATGCTGTAAGAAAAAAAATAAGAACGAAACTATCAAAAGTAGAACTAATTGAATGACAGAAACAAAACTAGCTAAATTACAGAAAATAAAGAATGAAACATCATAGAAGATGAGGCACATGGGTTGGGCCCTAACCCACGAGCCCAGCTCTCTAGAACCAGATCAATAAAAGGTCATCTGAATACTCATTGCATTACAAAAAAAATACATTCTTATTACATCCCACAGGTCTTAAACAACAAAATCCTAATAGCTTGTAGAAAAAATTCTAAATGGAATCGAATCTAATGACATCTAATCGAATAGAAATTCACTGGAATCAAATGGAATAAACTGGACCCGAATCGACTGGAATCGGCCCTAATTGGCTCTTGATCAGCTTTATTTTTCCTCTATGGAAGCTATCAATATCTCCCTAGAAAATAGTGATTGAGTCCACTCTGACTCCAAGTAAACCATAGGTTGAGTGCACTTTGTCTTCAATTTTCTTTCCTACCTTTGATAGTTAAGGAGGGTGGAAAACCCCCTTGAATCTCTCCAAGATTTATCTATATTTTCCTGACATTATACTCATTTATTCTTTAGTTTCGATCTTCCAATGGAAGGGAGCAAGTCCCTAAATTATCTCCTTCTCCAAATCTACATAATCTGCCCAATATTCTCACAATATTCTACAAAAATAACCAATATTAGGCATAGATATACAATTACCTTTAAACCCTCCCAAAAACATATTAAAGCATAAGAAAACATTATTAAGTGAAAATGGAGAGGTTTAATAAATATTTTCATCTGCATAAGGAAGGTAGATGGGCCTTAATTTATGTATAATTTAGAGGCCGATCAGTTATTTCTTCAATCTTGCCTTCCTCTGGCCCTGTCACTTCATTCTTTCTAGGGGAATATTCAATGGTAATTGGGATCTTTGTTGGAGTCTGAGGCCTTCCTTGTTTCACCCTAGTGCTCTTCCTTGTCTTAAAATACATAGGAGTCTGCCTTGGTCTTTGGGCTTCACAAGGGTTATCAAAGTGGCTAAGGTGGAAACCGCCTCATTCTCAGTGTTTCCTAGTGACATGCTATTTTTTGAGGGGAGATTTCAGTGGTATTTTTAGGGCTCAAAGCCTCCTCCTCTACTCCCTTCTCTTATTCTTCCTCAATACCATTTCTCTCTAACTTTGTTTCCTCTAATTCACTTGCCTATATCCTATTTTACTCTTCTCTTTGTTCCTCTGTCTCCATCCATTCTTCCTCTATTTTCTAATTTTATTCCTCCTCTATTCTAGTATCCTTATCTCCCAGGCTAGAGATAGGTGTTTAGCCAATTTAATGTCTTAAATTTTTCCACATAAATTATCAACCGAGTTTTGTAATTTGATGAAGTGTGGTGCACAATATGTGCTTAGTTAACCTTCTTCTTACTTCGTTGTATGTATTTTTATGTTGTTTTGGGGATTTCTGTTCATTATGTCTAAATTCTAATTTTAAGAAATGAAAACTATGAAATGAATCAACTAGATCTAGTGAAATTTGTATGTGTAAAACTAACTTTGAAAGAAGAAAAGGAAGTGTTTTTGAACTATTCTAATTTGCATAAAAATGAATCAAAATTTTAAATGGTTAGAATCTGATCTAAAAATAGAGTACCTATTTTAATGACTTTGAAAATTAAAGTTAATCCTACTCCATGGATTGAAATATGAATCTTATGACTAAAAATTTAAACTGCAATGCTATTCTAGATGAAATCAAATTCAAAGGAAAAATAAACTAATGTATGATCAATCACCCCAACATTCAATATGGAAGTATGACATAGTCACCCTCTTGACATGATGTACAAGCAACTAATTACACTTTAGTTTTGATAATTAAATCTAGGAAAGCATTTAAAAAAAAATGTAAGGAAAAACTCAATTATTGTATAGGTTAAACACTCAAGCATCCCATTTGGAAGTATAACAAAGTTACCTTCTTGGTATGATTTACAAGCATTCAATTATACATCTAATTGGGGATCTTAATCTAGGAAATCAGTTTAAAAACATGTAAAGGAAAACTCAATTATTGCATAGGTTAAACACTCGAGCACCCAATTTGGAAGTATGACAAGTCACCTTCTTGGCTTGATCTTTAGGAGCATCCAATTATACAATTAACTGAGAATCTGATATAAGAAATCAATGTAAGAACATGAAATCAATCTAAAAAATTGTGAGCTCTATTGCCTCAAACATAATCTAATTGGAAAATAGATGAATCTACCTTCTTGAGATGTTCTTGGAAATAAAATATTACATAGTCATTCTAGCTGTATTGATGCTAAGAAAAAATTCATAATTTGAATCTATGATATTGATCTAAAATCTACAACACTATATTAATCTACTTGTGAATTGACAAAACAGAGCAAATGATTAAACTAAAATAACTAATGAATAACCTAATCCTATTCAGGGGACCTCTGCGACAGAATAGGTCGACATCCTAGTTGACTATGTGTGCATTAAGAAGAAACTGGAACCATGAACACGATCCTTGTATTACGAAAAAGAAGAGAGTTTAAAGCATACACAGCGTTTTAAAAAATTAAGACTGTCTTTGGTCTTTGCACAACTGGTATTTAAACAAAATAAAATGTAACTGTGAGGAGCTAATTACGCCTAAAGATGGTGATTCTAACCAAAACATAGAATTAAATTTTAACTGGTTAAATCTTGATTTTCTATGTCAAAGAAAATCAAGAGCTCTTCGCTCTCGGCTTATGTCCTTTGACCGGACTTTGACCATGACCACAGGCACCCTTTTCTGTCGATTTCGACCAAGTGGATAGGACCAAATCCATATGTGGATCACTCTGGAGATGCCCATGTGGCTTGTTCCTTTATTTTCTCCACAGAACCTATAAAACCATAAAAGTAGTTGCGGAAACAACAATTAGCTGCAAAATGGGTTGTGTTCTGTAGCTGAGTTACAAAAATCCATTCAAATAACAAGAACATCAAAATATAACGTAGAAATCATTCAAATTCATTCCCTAAGATAAAACATGACATTTATTATTGATTAGAGTGTATGGACTTATGAAAAGGTAAGGAAAAGTGATGAGAAAGGATGTCAGGGAAAGGACAATTCTGAGGTTCAACATACCCCCTCTAAGAAGTCATTGCATGTCCTCATGCAATTTACCAAAAATGTGAACTTCCTTCTCCTATTTCTTTTGTTCATACACTTCTGCTAATACATCCAATTTTTTCCTCTTGCTTTTCTTTGAAGTGACTACCATCATGGGATTCCTCATAACGAGTTTGTATTTAAGATTGATGACTACCCTATTCAGTGATTTTTTCTTTCTTTTTAACTTCCTATTCTTCTTGTACCATAGTTCCAAGTTCAGGATGGTATTATCAATAATGACTTTCTCCAATTGGTTTTGTTGCTTTAAAGCTTCATTCTCCTATTTAATATGCCTATTCAATATCTATAGCTCATATATTTCTTATTTAAGGGTATCAACTAGAGGTTCTTGTGGATTGATAGATGGTTCTGGATTCACTGCTGCATTTCTCTTCTCTAATGACTCTATGTGGTCATATATCTCTTGTTGTTCTGGGTCTATGCCTGGAGATATTCTACTGGGACTACCTTCAAAATTATGTATAGGAGAATATTCAGGGCTATGTGGAGGAGAGATATTGATGGGAGATGGTATTGGAGGTTCTACCTTTAAAATTATAAACTATGTCTCTTGTGGTAGTGTTTTCTTCATTTAACCTCGGAGTCTAGAGCTCCTTCTTAGTTGTAGAGGGTTTAAGTTTTCTTCACTTGTAACCTTGCTCTTCTTTTATGTTTTACATCCTATCTTAACTTCGCCCTGCTTCTTGTTCTTCATCAGTCATGCAAGGGTGAGTTCCTCATCACTTTTCTATAGTTTATATGCAGGTCTGCCTTCAATTCTTGTGTCAATCTTCTTTCTTCTACTTTTCCTAGTCTTGTCTTCTTTAGGCTGTTGTGGCTCATCTTTGAAATGGTTTTTGATCAGAAAATTCTCCCAAGAATCTCCTATACTTTTCAAAAGAAATTCAAGAAGTATTCAAGAAGGATTTTTACCAACCCGTGGTGGTGCATAGTGTTATCTAGAAACTGAATTCTCTTCTGCACATTTGTATACATTCTTTTTAAGCTATTTAGTAAAAATAAAGGAAGATTTATTTCACCATCCTCTAAAAATTTCATCAACAATCGAATATGACACACATACATGCAGCCAAATCTTCCTTCACAGTGATAAAATTCTACATAATTAAAAGCATATTCCTCCATTTTTTCTTGAGTGCTGAGCTAGGAATACCCTTTTTGAAAACATAAGTATCCATACTTGGAATTTTGAGGACAAATTTCTCGTTAGGACTCCACTATGTATCATTTTTGCTATATACTTTGACACCATCTTACTTTTATAACCATGATTAAAAAGGATTCCATTATCATTTTCATCTACTTTATCCCAAGGTATATAAAATCCTCTTCTTTATTATATGTTTAATCTGTTTACATATAATTCCATAATACTCTTATATTTTATCATTAATTGAAGTGCATCGTTGCTAACATAAGTCCAAAAGATCGCAGATAAGTTATATGCTTTACTAGGAACAAGCGGCCGTTGCTGAAACAGCTGACTCAGTTGTTGAAACAGCCGTCAAGCACGCAAATTCCGTCACTCGTAATTTGCGATTCTGGAAGAGCCTTTTGTGGAATAATAGTAACAGCATGAAGACATGGTTACCTGGATCATTCTGAAGATAGCATTCTTGTTGTCTCTGTTGTAACAATATCTTTTTTTGGAAGAACAGAATAGTCTTGTTTTGAGAAAGAGAACAGATTTGGGATAAACGTAGATTTGCTCTCATGTAATTGTAAAAGATGTCTCCTCTTTAAAAAGAGGAGACATCATCATTAGTAGGGAGTTCGAGTTTGAAAGCTACAGGAGAACATTGTGTGTGAGAACTGGAGCTAGACTCCATCTGTAATGTATCATTTCTTTTGACAGATGAATAAAATCTTCTTTTGAGTGCTCCAATTTAATTCTTTCCCTGGGGAATCTTGTGAGAGGGAAAGGGCCCGCCTTCCTCACAAGATTCACCCTTCTGTTCCTGTAGTTTGTCTAATTCTTTACGCTGTTTGCACTTTACTTTAATTCTGTTGCTGAACACTAGTTGCACAGTTCTGTAGTTCATCGAGTACTCTGTTTCCTTAACGTTGCATGTGTTTAATACATTCATTCTTGAGAAGTTGAGAAATCTATTTCTGTTAATTGTGTGAATGTATGATGCTGGGAAGCAGGTGCTGAAGATTCCTGTACAAAGGAATAGGGTCCTGCTCCCACTAATTGCCTTTCTTTTCCTGCAGTGTGATTAGAAACAGGAGAACAAGTGCTGAAGGTTCCTGTTCATAGGAATAGGGTCTTGGTCTCTTGAGTTATCTTTTCTACAGTGTGATTAGTGCCAGGCAGCAGGTGCTGAAGTTCCTAATTAAGGAATAGGGTCCTGTTCCTGCTATGGTTGATTGATTTCTTTTCTTGCAGATTGATTTTCCTTTACTTGATTTTTAACTGCAAGATAGGAATTATTTCTGCTATAACTTAAGTGACTTCAGCATTGATTAAACAGAGTGTGAATAATTAGATTTGTGAGATTAATAATTGTGTGGCTTTTTACTACAACATTGTTCTTGCTTTTGAAATTGAGCATATCCAATGCGTGATTGTCTTTGGAATAAAAAGACTTCCTCGGGTTGACAATTTATGTGGAGCTTGAATTGTGAAAACAATTAAAGCGACCAACATTTTGGCGCCGTTGCCGGGGAAGGTAATTATAGATTTCAAAAGCATTAATCTTTTCTTTTTAAATGTGCAGATTGTATGAGAGGACGCGGAAACCAGAAGAAAACTAACCCCACAGGTGGCAAAGGCAAAGGAAGGGGAGGAAGAAAGACTTTTATTGATGAGATTGTATCAAAGGCTGAATCATCACAGAGATTAAGTTCTCGAAGATCAAAACTTCAGCACTCCCCTCAATCAGATTACAAAACAGAGGAAGTTGTGGGTCCTGAAAATATAGAAGAACCAGTGATTAAGGAACCAGCAGTCAGTGCTGGAGAGTCAGAAGAAAGTGTTAGTAAATCAGCAGAGCACATCGAGGAAATAATAGAGAGTGTTGGACGACCAGTGGAAAATATTGAAGAGCCAGTAGAAGATCTTGACGATCGAGCAAGTGCAGTAGGAGAGCCAACAATGGAAGGAAACAATGATGATTTCTTTGGTGGAGGACGTGTAGATCCTGAAGGAGAAGGAAGGAATGAAAATTCCCTCTCTACGTTGGGATTTCCTATCAGTGATCTCCCTGCAGGAACAACTCCTATGAAAAACATTCCATTGTCTGCTTTACCTAACTTCCATGGGTTATCCTCTGAAGATCCGGATGAATTTCTTTTTGAATTTGATATATTATGCAGAAGTTATGATTATGTTACTAATGCTCAAAAGTTGAAACTGTTTCCAGCCACTTTGAAAGGAAATGCTTTAAGATGGTTCATGAGCCTTGGAAGTCAGGTGATCACAACATGGGAGCAGATGAAACAGAAATTTCTGCTTAAATATCAAGACTACTGCTGGACGAGAGAAAAGAAGGATGAACTATTCAATATGGCACAAAAGCCGGACGAGAATCTGGAGGACTATATAGAAAGGCTGCAGTACAATATACAGAGATCTGATCATCCGAATATAAGTAAGGAAATTCGCAAAACAATATTACTTAGAGGTTTAAGGGATGATTGTTTAGATATGTTAAACATGCTTTCCAAAGGAGATATATCTAAGGAATCATATGATGAGATTGTTGAACTTTCTAAGAGGTGTTCAAGGGGAGCTGCAAGGAACAGAGTAAGTAATAGAGATTCCACCTATTCAAGAGTGCAGAAATCAGCCAGTGGAGGAGCAACAAGAGCTGAAATAGGTAATTTACTTGAAGAATTTAAAACCGAGATGTTAAGTTCTTTTTCTTCACAAATTGACACTTTGCAGGTTAAGAAGAAGCAGGCTGAAGCAGAAGCAACTCTGGCTATCTTTTGCCCGAAGTGCAGAGACAAACATCCACTAAGGGAATGCCCAATGGATAAAATACCAATTTGCACCCTTTGTGAGAAAGATCATGAAACAAAACAATGTCCATCTCTACTAGGAATAAAGGCAGCATTGCAGCCAACGGAAGAAGAAGCTGAAGCAGTTTACCTGCTAACTCAAAGAAGACAATGGCAACCAAAAGGACAAGGTATGAACTCTAGTATGCCATTTAATCGTTGGAACAATTATTCTACTTTTGGTCAAACAAATTACCCTCCCTTCAATCAAATGCAATACCCACCCTTCAACCAAATGAATTTCCCACCCATGCAGCAATCAAACCCTCCCTTTGTTGATCCTTCAATGTGGACTCCTTGGCCTCCACAGCAGCCATCTTCTTTTAACCCTTGGGATTCAAATTGGAGAAGCCAACAACTCCCGTATCCAAATCAATTGCCTCAATTCCAACAACCACTTCCTCTGCCATCAAATGCTCCGCCAAATAACCAAATGAGACCCTAGCTACCTGTGCAACCAAATCCTAACCCCAATAATAAAGCTGTGCAAGTCATTGATATTCAGAATCAGTCTATATTTCCTACTATGCAATGTAATGATATTCATTTAAGATCTGGGAAAATAGTAGAGCCTATTATTGATGATATAACTTCTTCTGATTCTGATAAAGAGGAAACTGAGAAACATAAGAAAGCACAACCACCTTCTAACAAGAATGTTGAAATAACAGAACCACCATTCCCCGAGCGTTTGGTTTTAACCAGAACAGCTGAAACACCTGCTTTTAATCTTCTAGGGGAATTCCAAAATTTGTATGTTAAAATTCCACTTTTACAAGCATTAAGAGATGTACCAATTTATGCCAGAACATTAAGGGATATTTGTGTTAAGAAACCTGGTAGGAAAACTAAGGATCCCCTTACAGTTCATGTGATGGGAGACTTGTCTGCATTAATGTCCGGAAAAGCCCCTCCTGTGAAATATGGTGATCCCGGCCATCCTACAGTAACAGTTCAGATTGGTAAAACAATGACTCCCCAAGTTCTGGTAGATTTAGGTGCTGCAATTAACATAATGACTCTTGAAACTTCACAATTGTTACAGCTGAATAACACAATCAGAGATACACCCACCATTCTAGAGTTGGCTGATCGTTCTACAATTAAACCTAAAGGACTTGTTGAGGATCTACTTATTTCAGTTGAATCCTGGAAATACCCAGATGATTTTGTTGTATTGCAGACTAAAACAAAGCTGGGGGGACATCCCTTAATTCTAGGAAGGCCATGGCTGGCCACAGCTGATGCTTTTATCAGTTGCAGATCTGGTTCAATGACAATTTCTAACGGTTATGAAACAAAACAGCTTACTCTTTATCCTCATGCTACACCAATAATTAATAATGAAGATTCTATGTGGATGGATTATGATGATAATGCTGTTCAGCCTATTTTAACCATTGGACAAGCTTTAAATCTTAAAGACAATACAGAGGATGAGATCATTAATAATTTTATTTGTGAGCCTTCTTCTGTAATTGCTGAAACACATAATCAATTGACTGCAATTTTTGAAACTGATACTCAAGAAAAGATTGAATCTGAAGACTCATCTCAGACATTAACCACTATCTCATCTAAAAGCATAACAGTTGAAATTGAACCTGGCAAGACATTAAACATCAATCCTGATCTAACAGTTGATGAAACACAGCAGTTAATGAAGTTATTGCATGAATATAAGGAAGCATTTGCATGGGATTACACGGATATGAAAGGTATTTCTTCTGAATTATGTACTCATCGAATTTACATTAAAGAGGGATGCCGACCAGTCTGTCAACCCCAAAGACGAATGAACCCTAATTTACGAGAAATTGTTAAAGAAGAACTTCATAAATTGCTTAATGCAGGATTTATATACCCCATATCTGACAGTGAATGGGTTTCCCCATTGGTAATTGTCCCTAAGAAAACGGGAAATGGAGAGTATGTGTTGACTACAGAGCCTTGAACAAAGCTACTCAAAAGGATCACTTTCCTTTACCTTTCATTGATCAGGTGTTGGATAGTCTGGCAGGGAAGAAATTCTTTTCTTTTCTAGATGGATTTAGTGGGTATAATCAGATTAGAATTGCACCCCAAGACCAAGACAAGACTACTTTCACTAGCCCTTGGGGAACTTTTGCTTATAGAGTTCTTCCATTTGGGCTATGTAATGCACCAACAACTTTTCAAAGAGCTGTTATAGGAATATTTTCTGATATGCTGAATGATTCTATGGAAATATTTATGGATGATTTTACTCCTTATGGTGTGTCTTTTGAAGATGCATTACAAAACCTTGAGAAAGTACTTAAACGATGTATACAAGCTCACCTCTCCTTAAGTACCGAAAAATGCCATATGATGATGAGTGAAGGAATAGTGCTTGGACATTTTATTTCATCTCAAGGTATTCAGGTAGATCCATCTAAAATATTGGTCATTCAGAATCTTTCTGTTCCTAAAACACAAACCGATGTGAGAAGTTTTCTAGGACATGCTGGATACTACAGAAGATTTATTAAAGATTTTTCTAAGATAGCTTCTCCATTATTTGTGTTGCTTATGAAAAATGCTGAATTTAAGTGGACTAATTCTTGTCAAAAAGCTTTTGAAGAACTCAAGCATCAGTTGTCTACTGCTCCTATTTTGAGGGGGCCTGATTGGAATCTCCCTTTTCACATATCTTCTGATGCTTCAGACACTGCAATTGGAGCTGTCTTGGGACAGGAGGAAAATCATCTTCCTTATGCTATCTACTTTATCAATAAGAATATGACCCCTGCTGAGCTTAACTATACAGTTACCGAGAAGGAGTTTCTTGCAGTAATCTATGCCATTAATAAATTTCGACACTATATCACTGGTTATTCTACTTTTGTGCACACTGATCATTCAGCTATTAAGTATTTAATGAAAAAATCTATCACAAATGCTAGAGTTACCAGATGGCTATTATTATTGCAGGAATTTGATATCACAATTGTAGATCGGCTTGGTAAAGAAAATTTGGTGGCTGATTTCCTTTCACGGTTAAAAACTGACAATGATATTCCAGTAGATGATTCTTTTCCTGATGAGTACTTGTTTGCAGTTTCTGCTTACTCTCCATGGTATGCAGATATTGCTAATTATTTGGCTGCAGGAAAATTACCATCACACCTGTCATACAGAGAAAAGAGAAGAATTGTTCAACAAAGTGCCAGGTATAGCTGGATAAGCGGGTGTCTTTTCTACACTGGGCTTGATCAGGAAATCCGAAGATGCATTAGAGAAGATGAAGTGTATGACATATTGAAAGCTTGTCATGACGGCCCTTGTGGAGGGCATTTTGCTGATAAGAGAACAGCACACAAAATTCTAAGGATGGGTTACTATTGGCCCTCATTATTTAAGGATGCAAAGAAATATGTAAGGGCTTGTGACAGCTGCCAGAGAATGGGTCAACCCAATCATAGAGATCAAATGCCATTAAACCCTCAGGTAGTTTCTGAACCATTTGAAAGATGGGCCTTGGATTTCATAGGACCCATTAATCCTCCATCCAATAAAAGAACTTATATATTAGTCTCTACAGACTATATGACTAAATGGGTGGAGGCCAAAGCACTTATTAGAGCCAATGAAGAGGTTGTCCTAGCTTTCTTATTTGAAGAAATCTTTACTAGATTTGGAATTCCTAGAGAGCTAGTTACAGATGGAGGACCTCCATTCAATTCTCATGGTTTTAAGTCTACCCTTCAGAAATATCATATTCATCATAGAATGACTACACCATACCACCCCCAGGCCAATGGGCAGGTGGAAAGCACAAAGAAAGTATTAGAAGCCATTCTAACTAAAACAGTGAAGGACAACCAGAAGGATTGGTCTCAAAGGCTGCCTGAAGCATTATGGGCTTACAGAACTACTTGGAGAAACACTACAGGTTTTTCTCCCTATGAATTGGTTTATGGTAAAAATGTTGTTTTTCCTGTGGAATTTGAGATTAAAACTCTAAGAACTGCTTTAGCTGTTAATCTTGACTTGACTGATGTGCAGACAGCTAGGTTGCAGCAGCTTCTGGAGTTGGATGAAAAGAGATTAGATGCTATTCATCAAACAACCATGATACAACAACAAAGGATGAAGTGGCATGACAAAATGATCAAACACAAGCAGTTCCAAAAAGGTAATTGGGCCTTGTTGTATGACTCTCGGTTTGAAAATTTTCAGGGTAAGCTACGTACACGCTGGCTTGGACCATATGAGGTAGATGCTGTTTTTCCAAATGGAACGGTAAGAATTTTAACAATTGATGATTTTAAAACACCTCTACTAGTCAATGGTCATAGGCTCCATCTATACCAGCGCCCTGTTTCTAAAGAGGATTTCAAGACTGCTTGCATGACTGATATTCATTATCTTTTTCTAGGGGAGTCTTCTGCTCCTCACAGCATTTAATTTTCTGCACTATATTTTTAGTATTAGATTAGATTTAGTACTAATAATCCCTGTCAAGGATTGGCATATTACAATTGAATTTTGCAGATTCTGGAAAAGCTCATTAAGGAGGACAGATTCATCATGAGAAGATCTGAAGCTTCAATCACAGAAGCTTGTTCCCTTCATTTTACCCCATTTCCTAGCAATATCCCTTCATCCTCACTTCTACATTATTGCCCTTTTTCCATTTTTTTTTTCCCCACTCCTACCATTCCTGAAATATCTTCCTTCAGCTAGTATTTCCTATCCCTTAATTTAACTTCCAAGGTTTCACCGTCAAATTTTTTTTTTTTTTGAACCACCTTTTCCGACTCTCAGAGCCTTCTGCATGAAGTTTATGAATCAACACACCATATTGAGAACTGATGCCCTTCCTATTTCAGATTTTCCTTATTCCTATCAAAAGACCTCGCGTGAAAGACTTAGGTATATATTTTTGGGAAACCATCAATTTTTTCTAGTGCAACATGAGCTACTTAGCCTCTGAACATCTCTCATCCGAGGATATCCCTCCATACATTTAGCTCCCACCAAGCTCGCCTCTTGCCTATCAAAACCATGTTTTCTATCGTAAAGAGTCTAGCTCGTAATTATCCTCTCTGTATGAAGTGAATTGAGTTGCGGATCTGATGAAGGACATCGAGGGTTTGTAGGAATGAATGAGATGGATATTTTATGGGGTTTTAAGAAACGTAGATGGATAGGCTACGAAAATAGGTCATAACCATTAATCATAAAGGGGGGAGTCCATTGTGTATCGTTATGAAACATAATGAGGATGACGTGGCCGATCTATGACATGATAGGAGTCCCAATCAAATCAAATGATGACATGTTGAGGTATCATATAATCATCTACCTAATACATGCTAATGTTTCTGACCTTGTTATTTAAATAAATTTATTTAACTTACCTTTAGAACTAACCTTTTGTTGTTATTTCCTTGGTGTTGATTCTTCAACTATCCTTTAGCATGATGTTCTTCAAATGGAGTCCATTAATTTCCCGTGCTCACTATTCTTGCTTCAATAGGTTGTTAAAAATGTGACAGAGCTGCAAAATGTGAAATCAACTGCAGAATGGAATTTCAGCTGCATAATGGAATGTAGTCAGAGATATTTTAGTTATGTACTCGTTTTTTGATGCTTTTCGTAAAAGAAATGGAAACAAAATAATTTTTTAGGTTTTTGGAAATGGAAAGGAAAAATATAAGATGTCAAAACTTCTAAATTTCATCCTTTATTTTCTAGATAAGGATGCCAATCATTGATTAGTTTTCACACTTATACACTATTATTATTATTATTATTATTATTATTATATTGAATATTATCTATATATATGTGCATATATATTTTAAGATAGGAAAAATAAAAAACTAAGTTGGGGAAGAAGAAGGATTCTTCTTCACTAACTTCATATCAGTATTATCTTGGAAAATTTTGATAAACTCTTCTCTTGAAATTGTCTTATGATAGACTTTTAATCGATGTCCATTTACAAGAAGATGTACCTTTTCTTCATCAATTATCCTTATCCCTACTACTCCATTTTAAAGACTTTTTCAATCTCATAAGGCCCAATCCAATGAGTATGAAACTTTCCTTGAAATTCTTTGAACTTTGAATTGAACAAAAGTGCCAATTCCCCTACTTGAAAATTTTTCTCCTTGATATATTTATCATGCCATTTGGACCTTTGCTACTAGACTATACTGGTTCTTTGAAATGTATCTTGCTTGATTTCATCAAGCTCATTAAGTTGCTCTAATCTATGCTTCTGAGCTTCTGATAATTCAAGCCCCAATTGGACTTCCATCTTGAAGGTTTGGATCTGAAATTATATATAAAATAGGACTTTCTTCCCATAAACAAGTTCATAGGGATTATGTCCTGTTGTACTCCTCCATGTGGTTCAGTAGGCCCATAAGGCCTCAGGAAGCCTCTCTGCCCAATCTCTTCTGTGTAGATGTACAGTCTTAGTGAGAATTCCTTCAATCACTTTATTGGTAGATTCCACTTGACCATTTTCTTATGGATGATAAGGAGTGGATTTTATGTGCTTGATCTGGTAGCTCTCCACAAGATTTTCCACCAACATGGATGTAAAATGGGATCTTGATCTATCACAATTTCTCTTGGGACACCAAAATGAGTGAAGATATCCTCAAAAATAAATTTAACTACAGAATGTTCATTAGCTAAAGTAAGTGCTTTAGCTTCTACCCACTTAGTGGCATAATTAGTACATACCAGAATATATTTCTTTTGATTAGATGGTGCACTGATTGGTCCAACAAAATCCAAAGCCCATTTTTCAAATGGTTTGATGAGTACCTAAGGTTATAATGGAATTTCATCTGTAGGAATAGGTTTCCCCATTCTTTGACAGTTGTCACACCTTTTGACATACTCTTTGGTATCTTTAAAGATGGATGACCAATAATATCCTAGATGAAGGATTTTGTAGGTTGTCCTCTTATCAACAAAATTTCCACCATAGGGTTCATCATGACATGCCCTAAGAATCTCAGGCATTTCATATTCTCGAACAAACCTTCTGATAATGAGATCTGGACCTGTTTTATACAATTCATCATTACTCCATGAGTAAAGTGCACTTTTTTGAATAACTCTTCTTTTCTCTATAGGAAACAAGTGTGAAGGTAAATTTCCTATGACTAAATAATTAGCAATATCTGCAAACCAAGGAATTTTAGTAGTTATTGAAAAAATATATTCATCAGGAAACTTATCCTCAATTGGAGTATCATTTTGACATATTGAATTCTAGACAAGAAATCAACAACTCTGTTTTGTTTTCCAGGTCAATATAGAATGGTGATACTGAATTCTTGTAGGAGTAGTAACCATCTTGTGACTTTTCCATTAGTAATAGATTCATTCATTAAGTATCTAATTGCAAAGTGATATGTATGAATAAAGGTTTCATAGCCGGTGATATAATTTCTAAATTTGTTGATAGCATGGACAACAACTAATAATTCTTTTTCAGTTACAATGTAATTTACCTCACTTGGAGTAAAAAAATTTCTTGTGTAATAGATGGCATAGGGAATCAAATATTTTTTTCCTAATACAACTCCCATAATTGTATCCGAAGCATCTATTGAAATATGAAAAGGTAGTTTCCAATTTGGACCTATTAAGATGGGCACTTCAAAAAAATTTGTTTTTAAAGTTTCAAATGCCAACTGGAAATCATGATTACAACTGAATTCACAATCTTTAGTAAGTAACTTGAAGAGTGGGGATGTTATTTTAGTGAAATTTTCTATAAATATTCTATAATACCCTATGAATCCTATAAAAATTCTAACATCCTTTTGACAACTTGGAATTGATAATTTGGAGATGAATTTAACTTTGGATGTGTCAACTTTAATTCCATCTCCTAAAATGTGATGTCCTAAAACAATTCCTTCAGTAAACATCATAAAGAATTTTTCATGACTTAATGAAAGATTTTCTTCTTTACATATTTTAAGAACCTTTTCCAAATTCTCTAAATCTTCTTCAAATGAGTTCCCATAAACTTTAAGATCATCCATTTATACCTCTACACAATCATGTATTAGATCAGAAAATATTCCTAGTACTTCCCTTTCGAATGTTACAGGTGCATTGCACAAACCAAAACAAATTACTCGATAGGCATGAATTCCCCATGGACAGGTGAATGTGGTTTTATCTTGGTCTTCATGTGCTGCCTGGATCTGATTGTAACCACTAAAACCATCCAAGAATGAGAAATACTTCTTACATGCTAATGTATCAAATACTTGATCTATAAAAGGTAAAGGAAAATGATCTTTTAGGGTAGCTTTATTCAACTCTCGATATTCAATGCATATGCTCCACTTACCATTCTTTTTGGGTACAATCAGTAAGGGAGAGACCCACTGACTGTCTAAAATTGGGTAAATTAAGTTTACATTCAACAATTTTTGCAATTATTCTTTCACAATTTCCCTAAGATTTGGATTCATCCTTATTTGAGGTTTTCTGATAGGTTTACAATTTTCCTCAATGTAGATCTGATTTATACAAGTCTTAGGACTAATTCCTTTCATGTCAGTGTATTCCCATGCATATGCAGAAGAATGTTGTTGTAATGTTTGATTAACTTTTCCTGTTGTTGTATTTCCAAGTTTTTGTTTATGTCAGAGATTTTCCTGGGAATATTTCAACTGTAGAGTTACCAAACTCTTCCATAGAGTATAGAGACATATTCCTTGATGATAAATATTCAATATTGAATTTTTCTTGAAATTGATCACGTTCATATTCTGAAGACGATTCAAATTTTTCTATTGAATTTAAGATCTGACTATCTTCACTAATGCTTGAAATGGTAAGGAGAGGTTGTATATCATTGTCACCATCAATCCATTCTTCACCTTCTAATTCTATGATTTTTTTTGTTGGAGGATATAAAGTGAATTGATTTTTTGAGTTACCATCAAAGATATACATGTCACCAGATCTACAACTAATGAAAGCATCAGCTGTAGCCAACCAAGGTCTTCCTAATATTAGTGGATGCCATCCTAGATTTTTCTTGGGAGTTAAAATCATAAAATCGACAGGATACTCCCAATAATCTAAGGAAATTGAGATATCTTCTAATACAGCATCTGGCTTGATTATATATCTATTTGCTAATTGCAGTAATGTAGGTTTATACTGAAGATTAGGAAGCTTGAGTTGTTCCATGGTTTGTTTGACCCTGATATTTATAGCTGCTCCTAAATCAATCAATGTATTTGGAATTTCAACACCATTGATATGTGTTTTTACGACTGAACTTCCTGGATCTAAATATTTTTCTATGGAAATTTTTCCCATCATTATGTCTGCAATTTTTCCTACTAGTTGAATTTTTTTTATTTCTTTTGTTTTTCTTCCTAGTTTTTTCATGCTCAACTCTTTTATTGTTTTGGCTAGAATTGGAATCTCTTTAATGACATGTAGCAAAGGAATTTTGATACAGACATTTTTCAGTTCATCTAGAAAATCATAATTTGGAAACATGATATGTTTTTCTACCCCTTTATCAACTTGTTACCTTTCAAGAAAAGGAGGGTTAGAAATAGATATAGATGGTTTCTCTATGATAGGAGTTGAGTTTATTGGTTCTTTTTGTTTTTCATTTTTAGAATTTTGGTTTTGAATATATGTTCCTTCTTCAAAACTTTTATTTGGCTATAGAGAATCTTCCTCAAAATTATCTTGTTCTTGAATAACTACAAAAGGCTTTTTCCTCTCTAGTATTCTACCAGATCTAAGTTGAACATCATTAAGGTCTAGTGGAGTAATCATGTAAGTTGGAAATTGTTGTCCTCCTATAATGTAGTCATTTTGAGGATTTTTGTTATTGGGGTTTGGCAATAGTTGGGCAGGTAGTTGATTCGGTCTTTGTGGAAATGGTGATGAAAGTTGTGGATTTTGGTTTTGAAGTTGGGGTTGTTGATTTTGTTGAGGAATTTGTTGGGGAGGATATTTTAGATAATATGGAGGATATTGGTAGTATTGAGAGTATCTACCATAGGGATTTTTCATTCCTTGTGCCCAAGATTGAGGTTGGGACCAAGGTTGTTGCCAAGAATTCTGATTATTTGGTGGGGGATGAGTATACATTTGGTTGTTAAAACCTTGATTTTTTGGCCCCTGCCATGGTATTCTAGAGACAAAGCAAAGAGATTCTGTTGGATTTGAAGTTGCTTCTTCTTGAAAAACAACCTTAAGACCTGGAATTGGAGGGCAACTTTTCGTTTCATGATTTTCCGAGCAAATCACACAGGTCTTTATGGATTTTTCATTAAGAGGAAATTCTCTTAAAGCATGCTTATTTCTGCATTTAGGACAGAAAATAGCTAAGGAATCAGTCTCGGCTTTCTGCTTGTTTTTTAATTTAAGGGTGTCTATCTGTTCACTATGACTCCCTAAAATATCTGTTTTAAATTCATCAAGCATATTTCCAATTTCTGCTCTATTTATTGTTCCAGATGCAGATTTATTCACTCTAGCAAGAGAAGGATATCTTGGATTTTTTCTAGTTTTTTATTTCCCCTTTGAGAGATGAATACATAATTCAGCAATTTCAGGTATTAATGGGAGTTGAGAGATATCTCCCATCCCCACCATGTTGAGAATATCTATCCACTCATCTCTAATGACTTTTAACAAAAGAGCTGTTAAAGTATCTCGATCTAAATTATCCATTTTAGTTATTTTTATGTTATAATTGAATCTTTCAATTAGATCCTCCAAATTCTCATCCTCTCTTTGCATAATTTTGAATACTTCATACTTATGATTAATGGGTATGCAATAATCTAAATATATTTCTAAAATTTCTCTTTTCATCTCAATCCATGTCCTAATAGATTGTGTGACTAAACCCTAGTTGAACCATTTTAAAGTTGATCCTTTCAGTGTTGAAGGAAATAACTTAAGTTTTTTAGAGTCTTGTAAGTAATCGTAATATCTACACAAAACTTCAAATTCAAACAAAAAGGTTATAGGATCTTCACTCTTCAATCTATGGAATTTTGGAAGAACAGAAGGTGAGATATTTTTCATTGTGGAATTTGTATCCCCATAAATTATAGGAAATCCAAAAGAATTATCATTTTCCCTATTTCTTCTATTTTCTTCACCTCTTCTACCTCCCCCTTCGTTCCCTCTATCTCGTCCTCCACCTCTTCCTCCAAACAGTAAATTTTCTCCATATAGAATTTATCCTTCTCCTTCTCCTCATTCTCCTCTTCCTGCCATTATAGATTCCTCAGAGCTAATATAAGGTTTTATCTGTAAAGTTAATTTATCTTCCTCTGGTTCTTTTATCAATGGGAAATTTAAGAAAGGTTCTTCTTCTTCTTCTCCACTAGGAATTTATAACTCTTCAGCTAAAATGTGTTCCTGTGTAGAGATGAAAAAGGTTACACCTTCTGTTGGAGATCTAGGATCTTCTTCCTCTAAGACTGCCTCAGTGGATGAAGTAGGAGATCCTCCTAATTGGATTTCTGACCTTAAAACTTTAGGAAGTCTATTTCAGTGAGGTATGGAATATGAATTTGAGATGGTGGTTTATCACTACGTGGTCTAGGTGGAGTGAGTGGTGTTGTTGGAATTAAACTTCTACCTCTAGCTATGAATCTACGCCTAGAATCTCTTTCTCTACGCATATCATTTTTTTTTAGATGTAAGAAATGAGGTTACCCAATTACACTTCACCGGAAATGACGCCAAAGTGTTTTAGCCAATTTAATATCTTAAATTGTTCAACATAAATTATCAACCGAGGTTTGCAATCTGATGAAGTGTGGTGCACTATATGTGCTTAGTTAACCTTTTTCTTACTTCGATTTATGTATTATTATGTTGTTTTGGGGGATTTTTTTCTTTATGTCTAAATGTTAATTTTAAGAAATAAAAATTGTTAAATGAATCAACTGAATCTAATGAAATATAAATGTGTTAAACTAACTTTGAAAGAAGGAATAAAAGGAAGTGGTCTTGAACTATTCTAATTTTCATAAAAGTGAATCAAAATTTTAAATGGTTAGAATATGATCTAAAAATAGAGTACCTATTCTAATGACTTTGAAAATTAAAGTTAATCCTACTCCATGGATTGAAATATGAATCTTATGATTGAAAATTGAAATTGCAATGCTATTCTAGATGAAAGAAAATTCAAAGGAAAAATCAACTAATGTATGATCAATTACCCCAGCATTCAATATGGAAGTATGACATAGTCACCCTCTTGACATGATGTACAAGCAACCGATTACACTTTAGTTTTGAAAATTAAATCTAGGAAAGAATTTAAATAATATGTAAGGAAAAACTCAATTACTGTATAGGTTAAACACTCAAGCATCTAATTTGGAAGTATAACAGAGTTACCTTCTTGGTATGCTTTACAAGCATTCAATTATACAACTAACTGAGGATCTTAATCTAGGAAATAAGTTTAAAAGCATGTAAAGGAAAACTCAATTATTGCATAGGTTAAACACTTGAGCACCCAATTTGGAAGTATGACAAGTCACCTTCTTGGCATGATCTTTAGGAACATCCAATCTGTTAGGAATCTGTAATCAACAAGATTGGCAAAGTCCGATCACAGAAACAACATCGTTTCAACCAACTTTGGGATTCTAGGATCTAGCCCTCCTGAATCCGGAGAGGGATCTCTCCAATAAGTGCAAAGATGGATTTGTCTTTGAAGTTTGGGGTAATGATATTGGGCTAGTTATGAAGGCCAAGGGTTTTGTTTGTTTTTGGATGGTTGAGCATGATTACTGTTTGAGGTGGAAAGTCCTGAATACAAAGAGTTTCAAAGGTGAGAAGTTGCAAGTAATCAGAGTAAGCTTCGGCCAAAAAGATAGATAATTGCAGGTTTTAGTCCATTGGGCTATGGAGTCATAATAGGGTTTAATTGGAACATCAAGAGGCAAGAGTGGTCCATGGGGCAAGTCATCTATGTCTAAGGATCTCTTTGAAGATTGATTTATGGAATGAAATGATACAACAAGAAGGAAAATTAAACAGATGCAGAACAAAGAGCAGCCCAGGATCTGGTAAGTACTTTTAAACTAGCCAACCTTTGACAAACACTTAAGAAGAACATAAAAGAAAACTAGGATCTGGTAAGTACTTTTAAACTAGCCAGCCTTTGATACACTTTCAATAGAAAACATCTTTAAAACAAAGGGAAACTTAAAGGCAACTGTTGGAGTAGAAACTAGCGGGCCGGGCTCACCACAAATCCTCTCCTAGCTCTGCTTTACTTGGTTACTTTCAAGACCAACACAAAGGTAACACAGAATGGCCTAAGATCTGGTAAGTACTTCTAAACTAGCCAGCTTTTAACACATTCCAAGGGAAATATTCAGACAGCCTTTGGGGATAAAACTAGGACCAGGGCACACCATATCTTCCATAGTTCATCTCTACTTAACTAATACTGAACATAACATTCAAGAATAATATTCAGCTAAGGCAATAAGACGAGGGAACGCCAGCATTCCTATGCTTAAACTGAATTAAATCATTCCTAAATAACACAGATTGGAAGAAAACATATATATAAAGATTTTCAGTCAGAGAAGGTTACTGTTGTACAGTAGATCCTAACTCTATGCATGTTGTTCTTTATAAGAGAATATGAAACACAGTGAAAACAGAAACAAAATAACAAGTTACAATTAGAGAAACATCACCGTCAACATAGACCAGGATCCCATAAATCAGCTTGTATTGATGCTCCAAACTAGTTACAACTTTAAGTCCAGTGCTTTAGTTTAGCAACCATCTACACATCTCAGCCTAACCTATCTATCACAAGCAGAGCTCCAAGAGCCAGTGAACACTATTTACAATCAGGAAATTAAGCTCAAGTGTATATCAAAGTTTTGAAATCAACCCCTCACTCATCTTCTGTAGAAATATACATAGAAGAATGAGGAGGTGAGATCTGATAAAACATCTCCAATTACAATTAATACAGATTTAATGGCTTCATGCCCTTTGAGGGGCTCAATGAAGAAACTTACATGGGTGCACTCTGTATTAAATGTTTTATATAAATTTTAAGATCGGTGGGAGCTTTTGTTGACCTTTGAGGCTCTGTGTGGCGTCAAAGTAACTCTGCAGATGTTTGTCATTAATTTCCTTGGCAGATTTTCCTCTTTGGCTGCGTTTTGAGACAAATATCTGATCCTGATCAATAAATTCGGCCTCTGATTGAATACTTTGAAGCACAGGTGGCATCGTGGTAGCTAGAGGGATCAATTTGCCTCAATTGTGGTGGTGGAAGCACTCATGTTGATAAAACCCTTAAGATATTCTTTAAACTGTGTTTTAAATCGGGGATTAGGCTTTTGATAAACATTCTTAGCCGTGATCCCCGGAAATATGTCTTCCATCCTCTGTCCTGGTTCATTTCTGGTTTTATGTACTGATACTCTTTCACTGTGCTTGATTCATGTTTTTATGCTGGTGTGTAGGGCTGCGCAGGGGTCAAATGGCATCAATGCCTCGCGAATCATTGATAAAACATGAAGTCTAAACCCTACGATGATTTTCTTTAGTGAATCAAAGGCAGGAGGATTGTCATCCTCTGCCTTCGAATTTTCTTCAAAAATGGCGAGAAAACCATTTAAACCCTGCAAAATACAAACAAATATTAAAAAATCCTGCATATATAGGTTTATTGTTGCAGAGGACGTGTGGGGGAAGTGTGGCCATTGGATGGCATCATCCAACGGTCAGGATTGATCAGGAGAAGTGATAGAGAAGGCAGAAGATTTTTTTAAATCAGAGCCGTCGATTGCAGAGAGATCGATGGTCGAGAGCGGAAACGGAGAGTCAAAGCGGAAAATGTTTGACCGGGCGATGAATCTGGGTGATGGAATATGGGCCATCGATCTATAGATCAGATCGGCAGTGGAAATTAATTGGATGTCACATCGTAGCCTAGCTAACTGTTGGGCATCTTTGGTGAGTGATAGCCATCGAATGGGTAGCCTCAGATCGGACAGCACGCATCAATATCGTGCCAGGTCCATGTCCGAACATTAACGCGCGATGGACAGCGGTTTTGTGAAAAATACTCAGGCCACGTGTCAACTGTTGAATGGAATCACTACCAATCGGGAAAAAACCGCCCTCGCCCAAGGGTGGTGTGATGAATACCCCGCGGTTTTTGGAATGGTGAGTGGTTGGCGGGGACCACCAGGCTGACGGAATCCACGCCGTTGATCTACAAATCGGATCGACGGTGGGGATTGACTGGGGTTTTTTAACCGGTGGAAAAGTTTATAACATAATAAAAATCGACAAATTCATATAACCAAAGATTTTATATATATTTATACTGTGGCTTGGTGCCCGACTGTGGGGCCGAGGGTTATATGAAGGGTAATACGACCAGGGTTAAAAAAGGAGGGGCTAAAGACTAAAATGCATATAAAACATGCATTTCAATGGTTTAGAGGGGTTCCGATAAGGCAAAGAAGGAGTCTTTAAACCTTATCAAAGGGTTTTGATGAAGGGGAAAGGGAAAAATCATGACAATGAGGGATTTTTCATGGGAGATGAAAGGGTTAAGAATTAGGTTAGTTTTGGAAGAAGGGAAGGGGGAAAAAGGTGCTTGCAGCGGTATTCTGGCTTGGAAATCAACAGGATTTCTGAGTTCTGAAGGGAAACAACAGTGAAGTTTTGGACAGAGGAAAGGCACGAGGCCTTCAAGAGTCTTCAAGAGCCAACACTTTTTAGTAATAAAATTTGTTCCTTGAAGGCTCAAAAAGTCTTAGCCACCTTTTTCTATAACAAATTTTATAGGTGGCTAACAGTGGCTCCACTTGGGGATGATGCCTTCTTGAAGGCATCAAGAACTTCAGACTTGCATTCTCTGGGAGGCTGACCTGTACCACATCCATTAAGTTCTCTGGGAGGCTGACCTGTGCCTGATCCATTGGGCTGCCCTTCCTTTGCTGGGATGATCTTCTCTGAAAACATATTAGCAGCCATGAAAACAATGGACCTTCATCAATACAAACTTTCTACCTACCCAATCCTACTGATCTAACATTTTTTCTTCATTAGAGTGCACTTGGATTGGCAAACTCTTTTCACAAAATTTTATTTTTTTGAAAGTAGGAAATCTAGTCTATTTCTACTCCTTATTTCTCCATGGACCCAGATTAAACATTTGAGCCCATATGATTCACTACCTAATCTACTGTCTGTTGGGATTTAGACTGTCCAACAAAATTTATTTTCTAAATTCTACAACAGAAATTGAAAAGCACTCAAGTCAGGATTGAACAGTCTAACTTGATTTTGGTCCATGGCATAAAGACAAGCTGCACATAGACATTTATTTTGTAGAAAATTAAATTAAAATGGAAGGCTTCAGATCTGAAAGTTTCTCATCATGGCCTTCTCTTTTCACAGCTTTGTTTTGAATTTGTTTGAGTTGTTTTTCTTTGTTCTCTGGTTCAGATTTTGAATTGATTTGAACCAGATTTACATCTTTTTTGACTCAAGAAAATAGAATGTATTTGAGTCATTTTCTATTTGGAAACTTAGGTTCTGATTTTGATCATGTTTGAACCTTTAATTTCTATCCTAAACTATCTACTGATAAGCCAAGATTAAACAGTTTTGCAAATCAATTTCACTATCATATCAGTAGAAAATTTAAAGCTAATTAGTCAAGATTAGACAGTTTGACTAACTAGAAGTGTGTTATTCAGGAGTGGCATTTGAGCTTGCACACTTTCAGATTTGTTTCTCTTTTTTGGTATGGGGCTATACCTTTCTTGTTTTCACAATCTGCCCTCTTTTATCTTTTCTTTGTTTTTGTATTTTTGAATCTTTGATTTTTTTCTTCAAAGCAGAAAACAACAACTAATCTACATGCTCAGAACTGAGCTTTATTGACATTCCTATCTAACCTATTCTAAACATGGAGTATTTACATTTATCATATGATACAAAAATGACAATGCAGCCAGCTGAGTAATTTCAAGAAGAAGTAGAAACTCTGGCTGCTTGTCAGAGGTATCCATAGAACATATTGAAGATTAACCTTCAATATCAAGGCTATCACAGAAGGTGACAACTTTTCATGTCTCTGGCTCTTGCAAAGGATCACTGCTTGATAATTTGAGCCAATTGGGATTTCCACACACTCTTCCATAGGATCAACAAAGAAAAGATGAAGGTTCTCTTCCTTTTGGCCCTCCATGTCTGGTAGATTGTCTGCTTCCAAGACTTTAGCTTTGAGGAGCATATATTCAGAAAGTTGTTTGGAAGCATCATCATCCTTAACCTGCATAATAGAAAACAGTGAAATATCTTCTTTCTCTAAATTTATGTTTGCTTCTGATGTAAATTCAGGTTCTTTGAATGGCAGATTGATATCAATGATAGGAGAAGTTTCTTCTTGAAAAGAGGGTATATCCACAGTAGGATAGTCTTCTATTTGTTTCTCTCCCTCTTCTTCATCATATGAACTGGAGGACTCATCATATTTGGCAGTGTTGTCCTCTTGTAGCCCTGGTATGCTTGGATTCAGTGGGCTGAACTCTGTGAAGAGGTTATTATATTCTTGAGTGGGGGTGTATTCAATGGTTTCCTCTTGCTCAAAAATTTCTTCATTACTCTTCTCTTCACCTCCTGAGTTGAAAGGCTGCTGATTCCCAATAAAGTGAAAGCTTTTTATGATGGATCGAAAAGGATGATTGCGGCTTTCAAGCTGATGATGGTGAAACTCATAACACCAATCAAATGTTGGTTGCCCTGCATGATTAGTTTCTTCTTGGAAATCATCATCATCATAAGACTGATTGAAGTTTGAAAATTTATTAGAATAAACATTTTCATCAGTCAAACATATTGGGATATCAGTAGGTCCTTCTTCATTCTGATCCACAAAAGAACTTTCTAAATCTGTACAACAAAGTTCTCTATGTGAATGGGCAAGAGTGTTTGTTTTGAAAAAAGTTTCAGAGACTGACTGTTTATAAATAGTCTGATCTATTTCCTTCTCTGTCAAAGGGGAAGATGTTTCCATGTCCCTTTGAATAGAAGTACAACGGTTCTCTATCTCTTGTGAAGACTGATTTTGAGGCTGGATGTCTTCTTGAGCCTCAGCTATAAGGGATGATGAATCAATATTTGAGTTTTCAGGGATATCTTGAGGAATGTCCATTATTTCTTGGATCATCTCTTCCTCAACTGATTCATCTATGTTCTTAAAATTTTTCAATAGGAGATTAAACTCATGAATGGCTGTTAAAAGATCTTCAGGATGCATCTCTTTCAAAGCTTCCTCATTATCTATAATGTGTTGGGTGATGTTTTGTGATGGATCATAATATATCGCACCCAATGATAATGATGTAGTGTTTTCTTTATAGTTCTCATAGAACACATATTCAAGGTCCCTTAAAGAAAACAAACTACTAGATCTCAAGTATTCATACCAATCCCTAGCTTTTCCTTCTAATGTTAACATGAACATTTTCATTAGGCAGTCTTCATGCCATTCAACTTTCAACCTCCATACATGTATATGAAATCTGATGAGATGTAATAGAGGGTCATCAAAATTTTCACCTTGAAAAACAGGCAGGTTGTCATCCCAATTCACCTGGGGCATCTTATGTGGAAACCCAGGGATATGATCTCTACTCATTGGGGCATATCTTCGTTGTATTCTTGGAATCATGTTTGTAAATCAAGAAAGAGGTCACTGTGTCTGGTCAATCAATTCAGGGTCTTCTACCAGTGGAGTCATTTGGTCTTCTGGGAGTTTCAGAGTGTGGAGTTGCCAGGTGGAATATTTTTAGCTCTTTTCAAAGGTAAAAGGTTTTATGTTCCACCACCATGTTTATTGAATACAAATCTGAAATATTTTTAGGTTTTCTGAGTTCTTTTTCAATTGTGTGGTTTCTAATAATATCCTAACTTTGTTCAAAACTTTGCTACGGTTATGAGACAAAGACAGTCTATTCTTATGGCTAAGCCAGCTGATTTTTCAAGGTTAGATAAAGGCTTAAGAGAATCCTAGGGTTTACCTAGTTTGTCACTGATTCAAACAAGTTTTATCATGATTACCAGTTTCTTGGTAGTGCTTGAAAAGGCTGCTTTTAACTCACAAGGTTTTATAAAAATGAAAATGATTCTGGGTTTGTTCCCCAGTGGAGTCGCCATAAATGTTAGGAATCTGTAATTTTAGCAGATTGGTGAGACTAAAACTACAGAAGCAACATTATTTCAACCAACTTTGGGATTCTAGGATCTAGCCCTCCTGAATCCGGAGAGGGATCTCTCCAATGAGTGCAAAGATGGATTTGTCTTTGAAGTTTGGGGTAATGATATTAGGCTAGTTATGAAGGCCAAGGCTTTTGTTTGTTTTTTGGATGGTTGAGCATGAATATTACTTGAGGGGAAAGTTCTAAATGCAAAGAGTTTCAAAGGTGAGAAGTTGCAAGCAATCAGAGTAAGCTTCGACCAAAAAGATAAATAATTGCAGGTTTTAGTCCATTGGGCTATGGAGTCATAATAGGGTTTAATTGGAACAACAAGAGGCAAGAGTGGTCCATGGGGCATGTCATCTATGTCTAAGGATCTCTTTGAAGTTTGATTTATGGAATGAAATGATACAATAAGTAGGAGAATTAAACAGATGAGGAACAAAGAGCAGTCCAAGATCAGGTAAGTGCTTTAAAACTATCCTGCTTTGACATACACTTAAGAAAAACATAAAAGCAATCTAAGATCAGGCAAGTGCTTTTAAACTAGTCTGCTTTTGATATACTTTCAATAGAATACACTTTAAAACAAAGGGAAACTTGAAGGCAACTTTTGGAGTAGAAACTAGCGGGCCGGGCTCACCACAAATCCTCTCCTAGCTCTGCTTTACTTGGTTAATTTCAAGACAAACACAAAGATAACACAGAATGGTCTAAGATCTAGCAATTAATTTCAAACTAACCAGCTTTTAACACATTCCAAGGGAAATATTCAAACAGCCTTTGGGGATAAAACTAGGACCAGGGCACACCATATCTTCCATAGTTCATCTCTACTTAACTAATACTGAACATAACATTCAAGAATAACATTCATCTAAGGAAATAAGATGAGGGAACGCCAGCATTGCTATGCTTAAACTGAATTAAATCATTCCTAAATAACATAGATTGGAAGAAAACATATATATAAATATTTTCAGTCAGAGAAGGTTACTGCTGTACTGTAGATCCTAACTCTATGCATGCTGTTCTTTATAAGAGAATATGAAACACAGTGAAAATAGGAAAAAAATAACAAGTTACAATTAGAGAAACATCACCGTCAACATAGACCAGGATCCCATAAATTAGCTTGTATTGATGCTCCAAACCAGTTACAGCTTTAATTCCAGTACTTTAGTTTAGCAACCATCTACACATCTCAGCCTAACCTATCTATCACAAGCAGAGCTCCAAGAACTAGTGAACACTATTTACAATTAGAAAATTAAGCTCAAGTGTATATCAAAGTTCTGCAACCAACCCCTCACTCATTTTCTGTAGAAGTATATATAGAAGAATGAGGAGGTGATATCTGATAAAAGATCTCCAATTACAATTAATACAGATTTAATGGCTTCTTGGCCTTTGAGGGGCTCAATGAAGAAACTTACATGGGTGCACTCTATATTAAATGTTTTACATAAAGATTTAAGTTCGGTGGGAGCTTTTGTTGACCTTTGAGGCTCTGTGTGGCGTCGGGGTTACTCTGCAGATATCCTTTGCATTAAGTTTCCTTGCAGAAGTAACTTTCTGGCTGCGCTGAGGCGAATATCTTCATCTAATCAATAACTTCGGCCTCTGATTGAGTACTTTGAGGCACAAGTGGCATTTTTAGTAGCTGGGAGGAATCAATTTTCCTCAGATGTTGCGGTGGAGGCGGTCCTGTTGAAAAAACACTTTAAGATCTTCTTTAAATTGTGTTTTAAATCAGGGATTAGGCTTTTGATAAACATATTAGACGTAATCCCCACAATAGCTGTCTTCAATCTTTTATTCTAACCGATTTCTGGTTTTCTGCACTGATACTCTTTGACTGTGCTTGATTCATGTTTTCTGCTGGTGTGCAGAGCTGCGCAGGGGTCGAATGGCATCAATGCCTCGCGAATCATTGATAAAATGTGGATTTTAAACCCTGTGATGATTTTCTTTGGTGAATCGAAGGCAGGAAGATCGTCATCCTCTGCCTTTGAAATTTCTTCAGTCATGGCGGAAAAATCACTTGAAACCCTGCACATACAAAAAATATTATAAAATCCATGCATATATAGGTTTATTGCTGCGCAGGATGTGTGGGGGAAGCGTGGCCGTTGGATGGCATCATCCAACGGTCGAGATTGATCGGGAGAAATTGTAGAGAAGGCAGAAGAATATTTTAAATCAGAGCCGTCGATCGCGCAGAGATCAACGGTCGGGAGCGGAAAAGGAGAGTCAAAGCGGAAAATGTTTGACCTGGCGATGAATCAGGGCGATGGAATATGGGCCATCGATCTTCAGATTAGATCGATGGCGGAGATCGATTGAATGCCGCGCCGTAGCCTGGTTAACTGTCGGGCATCTTCAGTGAGTGATAGCCGTTGGATAGCCTGCCCCAGATCGGACGGTGGATGCCAATATTGCGCGGGGTCCACGTCCGAACGTTAACACGCGATGGATGACGGTTTTATGAACAGTGCCCAGGACGCGTGTCAACCGTTGAACAGAATCGCTGCCAATCGGGAAAAAACCACCCTCGCCCAAAGGCGGTGCGATGAATACCGTGCGGTTTTTAGAATGGGTTAGTGGATGGAGGGGACCACCGGGGTGACAGGCTCCGCGCCGTCGATCTGTAGATAAGATCGATGATGGAGATTGACTGGGGTTTTTTAACTGGCGGAAAAGTTTATAACATAATAAAAATCTAAAAATTCATATAACCAAAGGTTTTATATATCTTTATAATGCGGCTTCGCGCCCGACTGCGGGGTCGAGGGTTATATGAAGGGTAATATGACCGGGGCTAAAAAAGGAGGGGCTAAAGACTAAAATACATATAAAACGTGCATTTCAATGGTTTAGAGGGGTTCCGATAAGGCAAAGAAGGAGTCTTTAAACCTTATCAAAGGGTTTTGATGAAGGGGAAAGGGAAAAACATGAAAATGAGGGATTTTCATGGGAAATAGAGGGATAGAAAATGAGGTTAGTTTTGGAAAAGTGGAAAAAAGGGGAAAAAGGGTCTTGCAGCAGTATTCTTTCTTGGGAATTAGTAGGATTCTGAAAGGGGAATAGGCACAGTAGTGAAGATTTGAGGACATAGGCAAGAGGCCTTCAAGAGTCTTCAAGAGCCAACACTTTTTAGTAATAAAATTTGTTCCTTGAAGGCTCAAAAAGTCTTAGCCACCTTTTGCTATAAAAAATATTATAGGTGGCTAACATTCCATATAGACCATCCTTGCTCTCTTAGCACAAATGGGTTGGCACATTCATCAGATGGATGTGAAAACTGCGTTCCTTAATGGGATCATTGAGGAAGAGGTGTACATTGAGCAACCTGAAGGATTTGATATCTTCAACAGCGAGTCGCATGTGTGCAGGCTCAAAAGAGCGTTGTATGGGCTAAAACAAGCACCCCGTGCTTTGTACACTCGGATCAACAACTATTTCACTAGACTTGGCTTCACCAAGAGTGAGGCGGATGCAAACCTGTACCAGATTGTGGTTGAGGGTAAGCTTTTAATCATTGTACTTTATGTTGATGATTTAATACTAACAGGTGATGAGCAGTTGATACACTCATGCAAGGGAGATCTTGCAAAGGAGTTTGAGATGAAGGATTTGGGCCTCCTTCATTATTTCCTTGGATTGGAAATATGGCAACGGGATGGTGAACTATTTGTGTCTCAAGGCAAGTATGCCCGGGAGATACTGGAGAAGTTTCACATGCAAGGCTGCAAGCCTATCGACACTTCTCTTCCAGGAAATTATAAGAAAGAGGATGCTACATCGACAGAGGTAGTGGATGCCACTGTTTATCGACAGTTGGTGGGTTCGCTCATGTATTTAGTCAATACAAGACCAGACATATGCTATGCGGTGAACCAGCCTTCACAAGCGATGGTTAAGCCTACCAAGCTCTGTTTGAAGGCAGGAAAGCATGCCCTAAGATATCTCAGGGGCACATCTAAGTATGGTTTATGGTACAGATAGACAGATGAGGTGAAGTTGCATCGCTTCACGAATGCAGATTGGGTAGGAATCCCAACAGACAGAAAGAGCACATCAAGAGGGATTTTCAGTATCAGATCTACGATAGTTTCTTGGTACATCAGGAAACAAAGATCCGTGGCATTCAGTTCAGCGGTAGCAGAATACATGGCAGCAATTTTAGCTGCATGTGAGGCTATCTGGATGAGGAAGATTCTGGTTGGTTTTTTCGGTTCACATTTAGATCCCACGGTGATTCATTGTGATAATCAGAGTTGCATTAAAATCTCGGTTAATCTTGTGTTTCATGATAGTTCTAAACATATTGATATCCAGTATCATCATATCAGAGATTGCGTGCAGCGGAAGATCATGTTGCTTCAGTACATTCCTACGGAGGATCAGGATGCAGATATTCTGACGAAGGCACTCACTAGGAGCAAATTCGAATACCATAGAGGTGGGATCGGAGTGAAGGATAATCCCTATCTTGTTGAGAGGAGTGTTGAGATTCAACAAGATGATGAGCTTAGTGAAAAGAGTCGCCTTCACTAAGTGGGCCCGCAGACTATTTTGGCGCAAGTCTATTTTTAGACTATGTCTATTTTAGACATGATGATCATATTTCAGAAGTTGCAGGATGCTATTTGTGGATGGTTGATCAAGTTGGAAAAATAGATGAAATTCTATTTTTAGAATATTGGGCGAAGTCTATTTATAGATAGTCAATCTAAAAATAGATGCATGTCGATTATTATTAGCTCTTAATAATAATCAGACTCTAAACAACAACTTATTCTCTTGGAGCACTTCAGTTCAGTGCACAGATGTGTACATCAGGCAGCCAAGAAGGAATTATTCTAAAGTTTCTGCGGAGCTAATGCATGGAGGACTCGGCTAAAACTCAAGCAGCAGAGTTATGACACAGTTAGAAGAAGTAGTTATGGAGTTGTATTCAGTTTAACTCAGTTAGACTCAGTTGAGCTAGTTGTATCTAGTCTAACTGATTGATACACTAGTGAGAGTGGAGTGAATTAATTAGTTAATTAATTCACAAATAATAACTCATTAATCAACTGAACAATACAACAGTTAACTACAATGCATGGCGGTTTCAGTGGAGACCAGTGGAGAGATAGGTGAAAGGGCAAGATAGACAATCTGTTGTGACTATAGTGATGCATTGATTGCATCACACACACATTGGAGATGCAAATGAGTCACGTAATCAAGGATGGAGTAATTCCAGGTCCATTGAGCTATTCTTCAGCAGAGATTGCGTAGTGGAGGCAAGCTAGCAGGTGGCAAAGATCGGTGCATGGATTTGCAAGATTGGCCCTGATTAATGTATGACGATTGTACTGTACTGAGAGCTTGTGATAATATTTGTATGTTTGTATGAGATTTTCATATGATCTCCATGTTACATAATATATAGTTGGGGTTTTCAGCTTCAGGCTTTCCTGGTTAAAAACTGTGTTATGTGCGATTGAATATTTTTGTTTATGCTTCACATGTGTGTGAAATTAATTTTTCTGCAAAATATTAACAAGTGGAATATATTTAGTATCTTTCATAAAGTTAAATAGTGTGAGATCAGGTGGATCTTGGACATATGCATGCTTAGTGCATATAATTTATACAGATCCTTGCCATCAAACTTCCTCATATCTATTTTTGGAATATGGTGGGTCTTAAATCCAAAATTAGAGTCTATGAAATCATGATTACCATTTATTTTTTTCTCATAACGAGTTTCATCTACTACCATTTTTCCATTAAGAATCATTTCTTGTAGCAAATTTGTCAAACCTTCCTTCAAACCTTCCATGTCTGCTTTTAGACCATTCTTCATGTCTTCCATGTTACCTTTTAGTTTTTCTTCAATACCATCGATCTGAGATTCCTTTCCATCCATGAAATTCTTCAAACAATCCATATTAGCTTCCATTCCTTTCTTCAAACCATCCATATTAGCTTCCATTTCATTTTTTGTTACTTTTTGTGAGAGCGAAATTTGTTGCACTTGGTCTCGTAATTTTGATATATCATGTTACACTTATTCCTCTTCATGCTTCATAGTAGAGATTTATGAGGGCTTAATGGGTGTGGAATTATTTTTGGGAGGCATTATAGAACCCAATACTGATATCAATGCTTCAATATACCCTTTGGAATCACTTTAAACTGATTTTTTTAAACAAAATTTATATAATTAAAAAAAAAAAACACACCTTTTTCTTGCTTTTGAGGAGCTCGATATTGAAACTGGTGTATCTCTGTGATTTTGGATCCCCAAGATTTTAACTTCGGTCCTGTATTATCCCTCTGAGTCTTCTTTCCAATGCCATAGGTCAGACCTAATTTGGGTTCTTTAAGGAAAAGTTATGCTCGATCTCCCACAATGACCTAATTATGGACTGGTTCAGTAGAGAAAACTTGTACGGCATGCCATGTGTCATTATTTTTACCTTCAACCCTGAAAATAAATGCAAAATAAACTAAGGTACGTGCACTTCTGAACACTTTTTACAGAATTCCAATCCAATGTTGGAAACGAAATTTATGACGATTTTCCCTCGGTTCCCTGTTTGAGATGGAATTATGGAGGCTGCAAAAACCATAACTTCCACAGATCATATTTCTGAAAATTTTGCAAACCAATGTCTAAAATGTTTACACAAAGTTCATCAAGATTTTGGCTCCACTTGGTAAAAATTTCAACTTCTGAAGCCTCATAGAAAAAACGTTATAGTGAAAATTTCAAGATGGCCTGTTTGAAGAAGCGAAACCTTAGACTCCCAAGCTCTGACACCAAATGTTATGGAACCAACTCAAAAAATAGAAGAAAATATAGATCAAAAACTTAGAAATTAGTGTCCTAGAGGGGGAAAACTCCTTTACATTACATATAAAAACAATTCTTGGATGATTCAAATGATAAAAACCTACTTTCTATATGTAGGAGTCTAAGGGGTCCCAATATAATCAGAGCCTACATAAGAATAATAATGTAAGGGCACAACAATTAAAATAATGGTCTTCTATGGGTCACAATGATAACACTATGGGGACTCAAGTATTGAGGGCTTTTCGCAGTGCATTATATTAGATATCATTTTTTGGGATTCAACTGCATTAAGAAAGTCATTCAACTATGACCATTTCTATGAGAGGTAGTCGTAACTGAATAATTTATCATGATTTTTGAATATTCCACTTAGCACTCATTGCATGAGGTGATGATCACATGGGTGAAGAAGTGGGATTTAAACCAGTGAAATGAATCACATAGCATCAATCATCACTTCCGGGGCTTTCACCTATTAACCAGGACTTCCCGGGTGGTCACCCATCCCAGAACTCCTCTGGCTCAAGCGCACTTAACTGTGGATATTTTCCCCACAATCAAGCCCACTTAGCTTGCTACCCCATTTGAAAAACCTTAGCAAGTATTGTGCCTTATGAAATATTGAGGTAGAGCTCCCTTTACTCTTTTGTATTCAAGTATTGAGGGGTTTTCGCAGTGCATTACATTAGATTCATTTTTTGGGATTCAACTGTGTTAAGAAAGTCATTAAACTATGACCATTTCCATGAGAGGTAGTCGTAACTGACTAATTTCTCATGATTTTTGAATAGTCTACTTAGCACTCATTGCATCAGGTGATTCTCATAGGGATGAAGAAGTGGGATTTAAACTAGTGAAATGAATCACATAGCGTCAATCATCACTTTCAGGGCTTTCAATCGGTAACCAAGACTTCCCGGGTGGTAACCCATCTCAGAACTCCTATGGCTCAAGCGCTTTTAACTATGGAGTTTTTCCCCACAATCAAGCCCACTTAGCTTGCTACCCCATTTGCAAAACCTTAGCAAGTATTGTGCCTCATGAACCATTCAGGTAGAGCTCCCTTTACTCTTTTGTATTCAAGTATTGAGGGGTTTTCCCAGTGCATTATATTAGATATCATTTTTTGGGATTCAACTACGTTAAGAAAGTCATTCAACTATGACCATTTCCATGAGAGGTATTCATAACTGACTAATTTCTCATGATTTTTGAATAGTCCACTTAGCACTCATTGCATCGGGTGATGCTCACAGGGGTGACGAAGTGGGATTGAAAGTAGTGAAATGAATCACATAATATCAATCATCACTTCCAGGGCTTTCACCTGGTAACCAGGACTTCCTGGGTGGTCACACATCCCAGAAATCCTACGGCTCAAGCGCTCTTAACTATGGAGTTCCCGAAAATCAAGCCCACTTAGCTTGCTACCCCATTTGCAAAACCTTAGCAAGTATTGTGCCTCATGAACCATTCAGGTAGAGCTTCCTTTACTCTTTTGTATTCAAGTATTGAGGCGTTTTCGCAGTGCATTATATTAGATATCATTTTTTTGGATTCATTTTCGTTAAGAAAGTCATTCAAATATGAAAATTTCTATGAGAGGTAGTCGTAATTGAGTAATTTCTCATGATTTTTGAATAGTCCACTTAGCAATCATTACATCGAGTGATGCTCACAGGGGTGAAGAAGTAGGATTGAAACTAGTGAAATGAATCACATAGTGTCAATCATCACTTCCGGGGCTTTCACCCGGTAACCAGGACTTCCCAGGGGGTCACCCATCCCAGAACACCTCTGGCTCAAGCGTGCTTAACTGTGGAGTTTTTCCCCACAATCAAGGCCACTCAGATTGCTACCCCATTTGCAAAAACTTAGCAAGTATTGTGCCTCATGAACCATTCAGGTAGAGCTCCCTTTACTCTTTTGTATTCAAGTATTGAGGGGTTTTTGCAATGCATTATATTATATATAATTTTTTGGGATTCAACTGCGTTAAGAAAGTCATTCAACTATGGCCATTTCCATGAGAGGTAGTCGTAAATGACTAATTTCTCATGATTTTTGAATAGAACACTTAGCACTTATTGCATCGGGTGATGCTCACAGAGGTGAAGAAGTGGGATTGAAACTAGTGAAATGAATCACATAGCATCAACCATCACTTCTGGGACTTTCACATGGTAACCAGGACTTCCCAGGTGGTCACCAATCCCAGAACTCCTCTGGCTCAAGTGCGCTTAACTATGGATTTTTTCCCCACAATGAAGCACACTTAGCTTTCTAACCCATTTGCAAAACCTTAGCAAGTGTTGTGCCACATGAACCATTCAGGTAGAGCTCCCTTTAACTTTTTGTATTCAATTATTGAGGGTTTTTCGCAGTGCATTATATTAGATATCATTTTTTGCGATTCAACTATGTTAAGAAAGTCATTCAACTATGACCATTTCCATGAGAGGTAGTCGTAACTGACTAATTTCTCATGATTTTTGAATAGTCCACTTAGCACTCATTGCATCCGGTGGTGCTCACAGGGGTGAAGAAGTATGATTGAAACTAGTGAAATGAATCACATAGTGTCAATAATCACTTTTGGGGCTTTCACTCGGTAACCAGGACTTCGTGGGTGGTCACCCATCCCAAAACTCCTTTGGCTCAAGCGCACTTAACTGTGGAGTTTTTCCCCACAATCAAGCCCACTTAGCTTGCTACCCCATTTTCAAAACCTTAGCAAGTATTGTGCCTCATGAACTATGGGGACTGCATGGGCACAACAATAACAATAAGGGGGTTACACTAACAATAACAATAAGGGGATCCACTAGTATTATAGGGACCTAACAAAATACCTCTAGGTCCAAATCATTTTCTCAATAATTTTCAATATATATATATATATATATATATATATATATATATACATGGAGGTACTTCAGACATGATAATTATATAATTAAGATATATTTGCACTAGTTCTTTATAATCATGTCAAGTGTAAAATCCATATTCAACATTTGAAAAATTACACCTTTAAACATAGTATTTTCTTTTCAATTACTTTATGTATATATGTGTGTATATTCTTTATATACATGTCAAGTGTAAAATCCATATTCAACATTGAAAGAATTACACATCTCTCTCATGCACATTATACTTTAACCATAACATTTTCTTTTCTTTTCTTTTCAATTACTTTATGTATATATGTTTGTATAAAGTTGATATTAAATTTTTTTACCCAAAGCTACACATCTTTTATATAAAAATCACTTTACACTAAGAAATTTCTATTTTCAAATATGTTATATATATAGTTGATATAAAAATATCTTACTTAAGTAGACATTGAAATATTTTATTGATGGTCAATATTAAAATAGTTTTTTTATTAATAATTTTTAAAATAATATGGTTTATCTTGGAGTGTAAAAAAATCTCACAAAATGATACATCTATCTAACTATGACTCTATCATAAGTTGAGTGTGATAAAATCCATGTTAAGCATAAAAGGAATTTTACATCGAATCCATGTTAAGCACTAAAGAAATTACACATCTACCTCATGTGTGTGTGTGTGTGCCAAATACATGTTGAACATGAAAGAAATTACTCATCTCCCTATTGCATATTGTGTTTTGTTTAAAATAACTACATTTTCATTTCAATTTTTTTTATATGTGTGTGTGGGCACCGTGTCAATATAAAGTTGATATTGAAATAATTTACTAAAGGATGTAAACAAATTTATGGAAGGAGTAAGAAATTTTTTATTTTCAATTATTTTTTATATAGATAAATTTTATATAAAAATATCCTATTTAAGGTGGAAATTGAAATATTTTTGTAATGTTACATGTTAACTCTATATTAAGCACTAAAGGAATTACACATCTCCCTCATATTCGAGTGTAAAAAAAAGCAATGTAAATCCATCTTAACAATCTATCATGGGAACATAGAGATCAAATCTGTTCAGGTGTAAACATCTTCTTAGGTCTTTTCAATGGGAGAAAAAAAATCACCTTGATGGACTTTGCCCATAAATCCAAAATTTAAATGGATTTACATTGCTCCTTTCTTTGTGTGTGTGTGTGTGTGTGTGTGTGTGTGAGAGAGAGAGAGAGAGAGAGAGAGATTTATTTATGTGTGCATGTGGATGTGTCAAATCCATGTTGAGAAGGAATTACACATATCTCTTATATGCATCATGTTTTATCCAATGTTATCCAAACTGAAATGGTGACCGAACTTTAAAACCCTATGAATAGGGAACCGGTGAGAACAAAACCAGAACCAGTAAAAAAACGGGACCAAAAAACCGGTGGACCAAAAACACATAAAATATTCAAAATTTAAAGAAAAATTTATATATTCATGTTCATCCATATAATCCAAATATTTATGCACAATTAAGAAAAAGATCTCATTTATATATCCTGTAAAGATGCACATGACCAAAATAACATTGAGTGCAATATATATCTAAATTGAAAATACATCAACAAACAAGGTGTAAATGGCCTCTAGCATCCCAAAAAAATCATTCTACAACAAATTCCTACCCATCATCAAAATAATTTTCTATATTTGTATTTTAGTTATCAATATCACCCTCTAAGCATTAAAATAACATTAAAAAAATGTAGCATGGCAAGTCAAGATTTTGTTTGAGTGATGGGTACATTTTTAGTAGGATCATGATAGAGGAGTTTGACAACCAATGCCACTAACATCATGGAACATAAAGGGTTTGGTGCTCTTGACTAAATACTAGTTCCATAACGTTGTACATGACCAAATCCAATGGAAACATTGCAATTCCCCCAATCGTGAAGTCGCGAAAAATTTGTTAATTCTGTTAGTGTCAGTTTTGTCACACTACCATCAGTGATCAAATTTACTCTTTTGCATTTGCATAGTAGGAGTCCCATACCGTAAATTTTCATATTCCATTAGGTCATGAATTCATTGATGGTAGTGGTCTTTCGTCAGTTTTCCCTCATGTGAAAAATTGATGGTTCTCCTCTCTATGGTCTTCAGTCATGACCCACTTTCACTTTGCAGTTCATGTTATTAGGTCATAGGGTTGGTCTCATTGGGTTCTAGGGTCCCATCATGGTCAAATTAATGAGCCAAGTGTCAATAGATATCAACAAGGTGATGAGGAGGTCAAATAAACTCAAAGGCACAGTATCTAGAAAATAAAAGAGTTGTTCTATTAAGCTTGATGTAATTTTCACCTCAAAACATGTTTTGAGGTGAAAACATGATACTTTTATTTTATTATCATTTTTTATGTAATTTTATGTCTTCATATGTAATAAGTAATGCTTTAGAAGCAACCATTCTTGACAAAGCTACCCACCCCCGCTTTTCAGAGAGCTCTTATTGGGTTTCACTATAAATCACAGCCAATATGTTTGTTCTGAAAAAGCCTGGAAAGAGCTTTTCAACGATATATTACACTCTCAAAACTGACTCTTGGATTGAAAAATATGCCTAAGTGAATAAAAGCCACTCAAAAGCCTAACCCCACCTTTTTTCGTTTTGGCCCTCTGAAATTTATAATCTTTACTTATGTATTTTCCATTTATTGCAAAGTTTGTTTGACTTCCGCATCCTACAAACTCCGATGCGATCACATTGCATCGCAAAAGTTCATAGTCTGCTGATCGCCACACTTCCGATTGAAAACTTCCGATGCGATTGACCCACCCCGGATCGCATCCGGACCATCGATCTTCTCAACGATTTGATGGCCCACATTCAATCACAATCGCCCGATCGCATCGTAACTTCGCAGCATTCCTGCAACTTTTGTCCCCGCTCCCATGACTTTCTCTGATGTGATGACTTCCACCGATGCGCTACCCCCGATTGCATTTTCCACCGTCGATCCGCCCTTCCAATCGGGTGGTTCCCCGCTCTTTCACCGCATCGCAATCGACATTTCCATGTTCCCTTCCGCCGATGCGATAGTCCTTATCGCATCACGCGATCGCAACTTCGCATTCTCCGCAGTGCATTACCGCGCCCGCTCCATTTCTCCGATGCGATGCCATCGCATCGCATATTTCATTTCCCAGCACTTAAACCTGCTCCCCTTCCCGATTGCTATTGCGATTTTCCTCGGTTCCACCCAAAGTTTTTGTTTTTCCGCTCCTTTCCAAAGGAAAAGGGTTTTCTCTACGTAAAAGCGCAAAACTCATTTTAATCTATTTTTAAGGGAATTTCTTCCGCCCTCCTCTACAGCTCCCTTATCCTTTGCTCCATCTCTCCATCGCAATCGCATATCGCAGTTCCCTCTGCTATGTGTCACACCCGCTCCCTTTCCAATTTGCGATTGCGATTTCCCCGGTCCCACCATAAAGCTCGTTTCCCATTGCACTTCATGCCATCACATTTCTTCCCATCGCATTGCAAGTTTTCATCGCATCGTTCCATTATGCAATGCACCCTCCCCCTCCCACTGCGATTTTCGATTTGCGATCGTGATTTGGGGCCCACCATCCTTTCCTTTCACTCTTTTTCAATGAAAAAGGGGCTTTTCTTCATTAAAATGGAAAATTCGATTTTCATTGGTTTCAAAGGCATTTTTTCTTCCGCAAAGGGTTTTTCTTCAAAGAGCAAAGACAGAGATATTGGTCAAATCCGTGAAACTAATTATAAACACAAAATCATCTCAGCATCTATAGTAGCGATGAAAAAGGAATCTGTTCTACGGACTTCCTCCTTTCATTCATTGGGAATGACAACAAATTTCTCCAGGCAGTCCAATGTATTGCTCCCTCTTTTTAGGGGCATATTGTTGGTTTTTTTTTTCTGTGTTCAGATTTTAGTTTCTGGCAGGTGAAACAACTCCTCCTTCTGCAGATCTGTCCCCCTTGAAACTGATCTATTTAATGTAATTCTTCATCATTTGTAAAGGGGGTCACAGTGGGATAACATTGGAATCATAGAGGACGCTTTGCGCTCCATTTGTAACAGTTTGGCAGGGAATTAATAGAGAAATGCAGCATTGATTTATGGGATCCCTGTGGTATGGATTTTAGCACTGTTCTTTCCTTGTGATCATTTTTTAATTGTTATGTTTGCCATTCATTCATTCATATTTCTGTTTGGATGTTTTTCAAGATAGATAGGTAGAATCCATTGTATAATGCTCTGCCTTGGGAAAATCATTCAATACTCTATGTTTTCTGTTGTTTGAAAAGGATCCATCTCATATGCCCTTTTCAGCTTCTCACCAGTCTTAACATTCCATCATCATTAAAAACAAAGTTGCTAAAATCCTAGCCTGCCTTGCCCCATAGAATACCCTGTATCTCTGATTTAATTCCCTAGATTCAAACTGCCCAACCCCATCTGATACATACAACCCAGAAATTGATAAACATTTCGAGTTACTATACCTAGCCTTAAATAATTTGTAGTTATATTTCATTGAACATTTTTCACGGAGAGAGCCCTCTCCTGACCTTGTAGGGCTAGCTACAAGGCTGAGCGTGGTTTGAGGTTACCCTGATTTGCCTTCCTTCAGCCTGAGGTTCAAATTAGGTGCTAACATTTCCTGGCAACCATACTGGGGACATTTAAAACAAAATACTAATCACCCCAGTAATATCTTCCATATAAATTCTTGGACTCTGGATTATGAGATTCAGATTTTTCTAGGTTGAAATAAAACATTGTAAAGTAGGAAGTCAACCACACTGGCTTCAAGGAAATATATAAGGGCCAACCCTGATCCAAATCCTCCTCCTATATTTGAAATCCTAATCTCATTCCATGAATAATCAGAAGACAAGAAGGTTCAGTAAGCCCTAGACCTATTCTTAGATCCCATACCTGGCCCAGTGAGTGGTTGTTTTTATAAGACCTCTATTTTGATGAGTGTTTTGAGTTTTCTTTGTTCAGAAACAAATCTAAAGCTGCACTTGACGACACAGTTTTAGATCCAGATTTTCTTGTGGATTTTGAAGTTCAAAAGGAAAACAGATCAATTGATGATTATATTTTAAATTCCCCTTAGACATCTATCACTGTAACCAATATCCCTGAGCCTTCAGAGTTATCAGAAACAATATTTCCTACCCTTAATTCATCAGCATTCCCATTAGTTTCAGAAGCCAATTCTCAGCTTTCGACTCCTCCATCAATAGCTCCCTTAAATCATAGTAGCACAAACGCTGTTGTAAATCCACCTCGAGTCATGGCTGCCTGGTATGCACCCTTGGTTTTACCTCAGAACCTGAATGATATGCCTGTTTATTATCAAAGTAAAATACCTTTATTTGATGCCACGCAAAGCATCACCCAGCAACATGTTGATAAGATGAACGACTTCTTTGACCTTCATGAGGTAGAAGCAGAAAATGTGACCACGAAATTGTTTGTCCAAAGCTTTGGAGGTGAAGTTAGAAAATGGTTTAGGGCCTTGCCAGCAGCCTCTATCCACAATTTTCCGAAGCTACATAGACAATTCTTAGACCGGTGGGAGGTAAAGAAAAATCCACTCCAAATTTTGTCTGAACATGAAAATATTAAAAGGAATGTGGGTGAAAGTGTACAAGATTATTGTGTGAGATTTAATGCTGTGTATAATGCTATTCCGGCCAATCTAAAACCCCCCATGGGGTTAGATTTGCTCAATTTTCCAGATGGTTTCGATGTTGATATGGCATATCAGCTACAGGAACGAGATCCTACCACACTTGAAGACATGCAGAAAATAGCTGTGAGCGTAGAAGCAAATTTGCTGGGCAGAAGAGCGTGGACAAGAGCTGAAAAGAGGGTAACTGTAAAAGAAGAAGCATCTCCTTCAGATACGAAGATGGATACTTTGATTCGAATGGTGGAGAAAATGGTTGATCAGCTGACTATTTTAGATAGACCTGAAGCACAAATCAGGAATCCAAATTTCAAAGGACAGCTGCAGCCCCAATTCCGGATTAAACAAAGGGAACACAAAACGCAAGACCAAACAACACAACAACAGCAACTCAAAACTCCTTTGCAGCAAAATTATGTTCAGGGAATGGAAACAGATGATGATGATGACCCGGTAGTTGAAGCTAATCATTTCTTCACTGCCGAGGTCTGCCTATTTTTCTGACAGAAGATGAAGAATATGCAGTGAATCTAGACACTCGAAGAGATGATGATTTCGTATTGGCCAATGATGTAGTGTTAGAGGAAGAATCCGATGATTACTAACGAGGATATATGAACGCTTTGTCAGTGCAACAAAAGCAGTATTCTTTGAGGAGCAGAGATTTACCAATCAATCCAGTTCAGAACAGGAAAGAGCTGTAACCAAAAAATGACTCTTTAAATACTCAAAGGAAAGGGAAAGAGTCTGCTGATCCCTCTCCCAGCAAGACATCCTCAGCGATTAACATTGCAAATGAAAAGAATCAGCTTAGCGCAACAAAGGAGCAAGTGGAGAATAAATATCCTCCCGTCAAAGAGGTAGAAAAAGTTCCATCTTTTAATTTAGAAAATGAAATTGCTAAGCTGAAGGTGCCCATGCCCTTGACTGAGTTGGTAAAAAATAGCACTTATAAACATCAGGTGTCTAGAATTTTGCAAATAGACTCTATATCAGATACGGTAAATGTTGAAGATGACTATTCTGAACTCATTTTTGGTCCAGCCATAGAAGTTCAGTCTAAAGAGAGTGAAGTCCCTCCCTTTTACCTGAGTCTTAGATTGCATGAGTTCATTTTACATAACGCTATGTTGGACTCCGGTGCCTTGCACAACTTGATTCCCAAATCCATTATGGAGAAGTTGGGTCTTGATATTACCCGCAAGTACCATGATTTGTACTCCTTTGACTCCGGTAGGGTCCATTGTATTGGTCTTATCAAAGACTTGGTAGTATCCTTAGATAAAATCCCATCCAAGAATGTTTTGATGGATGTGGTTGTTGCTGATGTTCCACCACAGTTTGGAATGCTTTTGTCCAGGTCATGGGGTGCTAAACTGAAAGGAACCATACAGCTTCATTTCTCTTATGCCACCATTCCCGCGTTCGGTTAGTTGAGAAAACTATACAGGGAGAAGAAAATGAAATACATGATCACTAGAAAAGAGAAGCCAGTTAATCATCCAATTAATGTAGTCCACATAGATTTAGAGTCATTTGTATTATATTCAGATGGTGGTTTGAATGATGAAAATGTTCAGTTGGTGGAAGTAGATGAGGTACCTCAAATTTCAGAAAATTTTAGGGAAGCCCTTAGACAAGAAATAAATAAAGCAACAAACATTTTTGAGTTTTCTGCCAGCCAGCAGCAAAAGGACATTGAACAGCAGAAAAATGTAGAAATCAGTCAAGATAAAGTAGAGAAAGAAGCAAAATTTCAACGTCTAGAAAAAGAAGAAGAATACCTTTGGAGCATGGACTTCGACGGAGCAGTTGGTAAGGACGCTGCTGGTATAGGAATATGGATTCGGAGCCCTGTTTTCCAGCTTGAAAAGGTTCCTAGTAATGTTACAGTATGTGCTTACAAATTGGCTTTTGACTGCTCTAACAATGAAGCAGAGTATGAAGCTTTGATCACAGCTCTGAAAATTTTGAAGAAGCTAAAGGCAAAGAGGATTTCTGTCTATGGAGATTTTGAGTTGATAATCAAACAGGTAAAGGGAGAGTATCAAGCAAAGCATTCGCGATTAAGAGCCTACAGAAATGCAGTCCTAGACATCTTGAGGACGTTTTCTAAATACACTTTGACAGAAGTACCCTGAACGCATAACCTCATTGCAGATTCTCTTGCCACTACTGTAAGCAATTTGAAGATTCCAATGAATTCCAACAACAAATTTGAAATTTATGTCAAACATCGGCCTGCTGTTCCCGATAATTTAAGGTATTGGCAAGTGTTTTGGGATGACAATGAAATCAATGTTTTTTTGCAGAGTGAAGGAAAATTCAAGGATACTTCCATAGAGGGTGATTATGATGTCGATGATCAAGAAATCGAATCAAATCAGATGGATGTATTGCAGCTGAAAGACAATGTAATTCCTAGAGGTATCATACCTTTAGAGGAGCTTTTTGATCAAGACGATGTTGCAAAGAAACCGAGCTTGGTGCTTACTGATAAAGGAGTTGAAGATGTTAATCTTGGAACAACTGACAAGCCTAAGCTTGTAAAGTTATCAAAAGCATTGTCCCCTGAGGTAAAGGAACAATATGTTAAATTACTTTCTAAATTTTCTGATGTGTTTGCGTAGGATTATTCAGATTTGAAGGTGTATGACAAAAATATAATTCAGCATACTATTCCCATCAAGCCAGATCAGAAGCCATTTAGACAGAAGCTGAGAAGGATCAACCCAAAGCTGCTTCCATCCATTAAAAAAGAGGTAAACAGATTGTATAAAGCTGGTATCATTTTCCCATTTAGATTTTCTGATTGGATTTCGAATTTGGTCCCGGTACGCAAAAATACAGGAGAAATAAGGTTGTGTATAGATTTATGCAATCTGAATAAAGCATCCTTAAAAGATAACTATCCACTTCCGAAGATGGATCATATTCTGCAAAGAGTAGTTGGAGCATCAAGGATGTCACTACTCGATGGTTACTCAGGGTATAATCAGATCTTGGTGCATGAAAAAGACCAAGAAAAAACTACTTTCACAACACCTTGGGGAACTTTCCAGTACGTCAAAATTCCATTTGGACTGAAGAACGCTGGAGCCAATTTCCAGCGAGAAATGGATATCGCTTTCGCTAATTAAAAGGATGTTTTTCTAGTTGTTTATTTGGATGATATGACAGTGTTTTCTGGTTCCGATGATGAACATTTGCACCACTTGAGGGTTGTATTTCAGCAATGTAGAAAGTTTGGGATTTCTCTTAATCCGAAGAAAAGTCTATTTGGTATGGATGAAGGTAAGCTGCTGGGGCATATCATCTCTAAATATGGTATCCGCATTGATCCTACAAGAGTGGAGGCAATTCAACACATAGACTTCCCACGTAACAAAAAAGAGATTCAGGCATTCAATGGTAAGATGAACTTCTTGTGCAGATTTATACCCAATTTGGCTGAACATTTACGAGAAATGACTAATATGTTGAAAAAGGATAGCACTGTTAAATGGACCAAGGATGCCCACCAAGTCATTTAATATGGTAAAGTTCGCTCTGTCCAATGCCCTAGTCTTGATTAGTCCTGATTACACTCAAGATTTCATTAAATTTTCATTTGCATCGGAGCATACCATGGCTGCGGTATTGAGGCAAAAGAGAGATCAAATTGAATAGCCCATTGCCTTTTTTAGTAGGACCATTTGAGATGCTGCGTTGCAGTATAATATTATTGAGAAACAAGCATTGTCTCTTATAAAAGCATTGAAGGATTTTAGAGTATACATTCTGCATTCACATACCATAGCATATGTTCCTAATGCAGCAGTAGAAGATGTGTTGATGCAAAATGATCCAGAAGGAAGAAGAGGTAAGTGGATAGCAGCAATGTTGGAATATGATTTGGAGATTAAACCCATAAAGTTGGTCAAAGGACAGGGTTTAGCAAAACTAATGCCACAATCAAACCTACGTGCCCTGGACATAAACCTCATAGCAGCAATGTCAGAGGATGGGGATGATGGTTCGCTTGTTCCGGTTTCAGAAATATTTCTACAATCGCCATGGTATTCAAACATAGTTTATGTTCTTCAGCATCTTTCACCACCTCCTGGGATGTCTAGAAGCAAAGGTAGATCATTAAAACTCAAGTCTGATAAGTTCTGTATTTTAAATAATGCTATTTATTGGAAAGATCCAGGAGGTATTCTACTTAATTGTTTGGTTGAAGATGAGGCTCAGCAGGTGATGCATGACTTTCACAAAGGTGATTGTGGTGGTCATTTGTTTTGGAAAACAAAAGCTAACAAAGTGTTGAGAGCAGGATATTATTGGCCCACTTTATTTTCAGATTTGTATAAAACAGTGATGAGATGCCATGAGTGTCAAGTTTTCCAAGGAAAAAGGAAACTGATTCCTCTTCCTTTGAAACCAGTTCAAGTAAATGCTCCTTTTTAGCAGTGGGGACTTGATTTTATAGGGGAAATCCATCCCACATCATCAGCACAACATCGATGGATCTTGAGAGGTACCGATTACTTCACCAAATGGATCGAGGCCATTCCAGCAAGGCAAGCCACGAATACGGTAATCATTCAATTCTTAGAATCAAATATCTTGTCTCGTTTTGGTTGCCCTCACAAAATCATAACAGATAACGCAACAACATTTAGATCCAAGAAGATGGTGTAATTCTGCGACAAATACAATATTGTGTTGGGCCATTCGACAACATACTACCCACAACGCAATGGCCTGGCAGAATCATCAAATAAATCTCTGGTAAACATAATCAAGAACATGCTGGAAGAAAATAAGAGGAATTGGCATCGAAAGCTCATCAATGCGTTATGGGAAGATAGAGTCAGCTGCAAGAAATCCATAGGTATGTCACCATTTGAATTAGTTTATGGCACTAATACTGTGTTTCCTACATCGCTTACGGTTCCAGTCATGAGACTATTACAAGAGGATGGCAGCGAAGAGGATGATAATCAATGAAGGATCAATCAAATGATCCACCTTCCGCAAACAAGGGAGGAAGTCTCTCAGAACACTATTCAGTTGCAGGAAAAGATCAAGAAAATCTATGACCGTAAAACCAAAGCAGAAAAATTTCAGTTGGAAGATGTGGTGTTGAGATGGGATGCAGGAAATGAGGACAAAGGGAAGCATGGTAAGTTCGATAACCTATGGAAAGGACTGTACAAGATTTCAGAACACAGGGGACAGAATGCTTTCTTGCTCACAGAGATGGATGGCCAAGATTGCCCTGGAGGGCCAGTGAATGGTAGGATTTTGAAGCACTACCACTTTTGAGATAACGGATCCAAAGCTATGTCACAGTCATTGTATATACCATGCCATTGCTGGTCAGATTTCAAGTACACAATCATTGAAGTTTGGGGCCCGAGGTGAAGGCTATAAAAATTGAATGATATGTGTAAGGTTTGCTGGTTTTAATTTAGTTTTTAGTCATAGTTTGAGTCAGAGTCACTCTGCATTGTCTCAGTTTTCAGTATTTTGACCGTATTTTCCCAATGGATAAGGCTAATTGGTCTATGGTGTTCTTGGCACCTCCAAGGAGCTACCATCCCCATTGGAGCCAATGTTAGTGTCAATTTTGTCACACTACCATCAGTGATCAAATTTACTCTTTTGCATTTGCATAGTAGGAGTCCCATACCATAAATTTTCGTCAGTCCATTAGGTCATGAATTCATTGATGGTAGTGGTCTTTCATCAGTTTTCCCTCAAGTGAAAACTTGCTGATTCTCTTCTCTATGGTCTTCAGTCATGACTCACTTTCACTTCACAATTCATGTTATTAGGTCATAGGGTTGGTTTCATTAGGTTCTAGGGTCCCATCATGGTCAAAATAATGAGCCAAGTGTCAATAAATATCAACAAGGTCATGAGGAGGTCAAATAAACTCAAAGGCCAAAGTATCCGGAAAATCAAAGGGTTGTTCTATTAAGCTTGATGTACTTTTCTTACCTCAAAACATGTTTTGAGGTGAAAACATGACTTTTGATTTTATTATCATTTTTTATGTAATTTTGTGTCTTCATATGTAATAAGTTGAGCTTCAAAAGTCAAGTATTCTACAAAGCCACCAATTTACCTTTCCGTAGGAGTTATTCAATGGATTTTCACTATAAATCATGTTCTCGAATATGTTCATCGAAGGGAGCCCTGGGAAGAGCTTTCCAACGATATATTACACTCTCAAAATTGACTCTCGGATTGAAAAATATGCCTAAGTGAATAAAAGCCACCTCAAAAGCCTAACCCCCGCCTTTTTTTCGTTTTGGGCCTTTGAAATCTATAATCTTTGCTTTCTTATGTATTTTCACTTTATTGCAAAAAGTTTGTTTGATTTCCGCATCCTACAAACTCCAACAGATCACACTGCATCGCAAAATTTCATGTGACGCCGATCGCCACACTTCGATTGAAACTTCCGATGTAATTGACCCACTCCCCGATCTAATCCCTGACACCGTTAATCTTCTCAACTATCCGATGGCCCACATTCAATCGCAATCGCCCGATCACATCGCAACTTCGCAACATTCCCGCAAATTTTTTCCCCCGCTCCCATGACTTTCTCTGATGCAATGACTTCCACCGATGCGCTACCCCTTCTCGCATTTCATTTTCCATCGTCAATCTTACCCTTCCAATCGCATGTTCCCCTCCTTCTTTTCGCCGCATCGTAATCGACATTTCCATCTTCCTCTTTTCCGCCGATGCGACAGTACTTATCGCATCGCATGATCACAATCTCGCCAGCTCGTAGTGCATTACTCGCCCACTCCATTTTCCGATGCGATGCCATCGCATCGCATATTTCATTTCCTAAAGACGAAACCCGCTCCCCTTCCCCGGGACAAGGGGACATGTATTTTCCCTGGCCCCACCCAAAGTTTTTGTTTTTTCTCTCGCTTCCCTTTCCCCAAAGGAAAAGGGTTTTCTATACGTAAAAGCGCAAAAATCATTTTAATATTTTTTTTAAAGGAATTTTCCGCCCTCCTCTACGTAAACTCTCCTTTATCTCAGTTCGCTCAACTTAGTGTTCCTAAATTGATGTCATAAATTGTCAACTAGGGCTAGTAAATTATTAAAGTGAAGTGCACTATATGTGCCTAGGGTATATGCTTCCTACTTCGTTGTGTTTAGTGTTTTTCTAGTGTTTTTGGTTTTGTGTTTTTATGCTAAGAGGAAAAGAATAAGTGTTGCAGGAAGAGAAGTTGTTGATCACACTAAAATGCAGGGCAAGATCTATTCTAAACTATGTATGGAACTTAAGAATAGAAAAATGAAACTCGACAAGAAAATAACTAAAACATGAACTCACTCCAATTCATTTCACTAGCATGTTGGAACAACTTGAGAAAAGGATAAGCTGAATGCAATGATACTTTCTAAGTAAACAACAACTTACAATTATCACAGAAAATCTCATCCATGGTTAGAAATTTGTCAGAACACATCTCAGAAAATATTATCCGTAACATAGTAAGGAACCCTACTCCAAATTAACTTATGACACTAAAATTGATCTATTCTAACTCGAATGTCACTTATTAAACCTCATTCAAAGGTTGGAAATATTTTGGAATAGTTTTGATAGAGGCAAGTTTGTAAAATTATGAGAAATTACAATTACCAAGACTTCAAAATGACATTACAAATTCCTGTTCCTATGTTAATGATGTATTAGTAGAGATTAAGAACAAGAAATGTTTGTAAATAATGAAGGCCTTTAAGTCTAATTTAACAAGACTTAACTAGAGTACAACTAGCTAATAAAACTTGAAATACAATGAATAGAACTAACTAGAATGCAATCAATCAAACTTGAAATAATTTGAAATTAACCGAAATAGAGTGCAATTAACCTCCGAAATACTACAAAATTAATTAAAATGCAATTAACTTCCAAATACTACAACTTTATCTCATCCAAGTTGTTAGTGATGTTTTTGAACAATTCATAAGAACAAGAATGTCCGTACAATTCGAGGTAAGTGAGCATAAAACATAAAGTTCGAAACTCATTTCTAAATTAGGAACGAAACAGCTAAAGCACTTATCTAAACAATATGCACAGAGCCCCTGGGCAAGAGGGGGCCCTCTACCACCGGAATAGAATACAAATCTCCTCAAGATTTCTTTAGATCATGCAATAAAGTTGTACTTCTTTTCATTAAAAAAGGAAATACCTGCAAATCGCAGTATTACTGGGCTCTTTGAGATCTAACAACAAAACATCAATCTAGCTAACCGTCTCTCGGTTTCCCGAGTTATTCTTATAAGAGAAATACATAAATCGCCCCGGAGAAGAAATAGGGATAAGTGTCTTTTTCAATCATAATCAAATTAGAACTCTTGTGAGCTCTACTTTGTCAAGACATCCGTAGATTCCTGCCTCGGTAGGAATCGCTCTTAAGCTTGGTTTCCTCCACGTGCATAACCACCTCCGTGAGATTTTTGTCTGTACTTAGTAGAGGGCAAGAAATGATGTAGGAGTGTTGTGGAATTCAACCATATGCATTTTTTCTTTAAGCACTCCGTAACTTGTGTGACCATGAAGATAGTCATGAATAGGGCGACTAGCTTTAATGGCCGTATTCGTAGTTGAGTCTAGTCAAAAATTACTACAACAACAAAAAACCATGAAAATATAGCCGCTCATTGTATGCATTCCTAAAGTGACTTTAATCAATCCTATTGATCTTTTGAGCCTATAATTGATAAGTATCAGGAAATGGAGGAATTTGGTGAAAGTAAAGGACATCTTTGGGGCTCAACATACTCCCCATCAAAGTGGTCCTCATGCAATCAATCCATGTATTCAAACTTCTCGCTAGGACATCTAACCTCATTTTTTCCGTTTTTCCCCGGTGTTCAATGGCATCCTAGGTTTCCTTATGACCAACTTGAATCTCAAATTTATATACCAGTCAATTTTTTTTTTTGTTTTTCTTCTTCCTACTCTTCTCACTAGCCTTGTACAATTTTTCCATTTGCAGAGAGAGAGTTGTATTCATATCACTTTTTAGCTTAACTCGCTCCCTTAAAATTTCATTTTCATTCTTTATATGCCTATTGAGTACTTCTAATTCATATTTGTTCCTTTCTAGTACTTCAATTGCGTATCCCGGTGGACTAGAGGTATGGACTTACCAATTTAATTTCAAATGTATTTCCAGGGCCCTTTCCCTCTCCGGCTTTTCCTTGCAAGTTTGCCTTTAGATGGAGATCTTTGGTTATTCAAAGTGATTCCTCACTAGAACTCTCATCCCAATTGTCTCCCACCTTTCTCAAATGATGTTCAACTGTGATTTTAACTAGGCCATGGTGATACAAGGTGGTTTCAAAGAATTGAACCCTCTTTGGACATTAGAGGCTATTCTCTTTAGGCTATGAAGTAAGAAAAAGGTAAACAGATTTCTTCATCTAAGAAAATGTATCATAAGCCGAATATGATAAACATATAGGGTACCAAACATTCCTTAACAAGTTATAAACTTTTTCAAAATGAGTAACATATTTCGCCATTTATTCTTCTGCCGAGCTAGGAATGCCCTTCTTAAAAATTGAAATATCCATACCTCGGTGTTTTGAGCATCCGCTCTCCATGCCTAATTGTGAAATTCCTTGTTTTTGAACCATCGTTCACCTTGCCTTGGTAATTATGATGCCTCTCGCAATAAAATATTCTCGTAATAGCAAACTGAAATCTCCTATTTCAACTCGATCCATTGAATCACCGTGCAAATTTCTTGGTTACTTATTTATGAAACCATTGAACTTTTTCCAAAAATCAGAATCCACTCAACTTGTTGAAGCATTTCTAACTGGTGGGTAACCCTCTAAGTATTTGTTTCCGATCGGTTCGCACCTTACAATGAGACCCATGGATTCTTTTCTCAACCTCAATTTATCGTCTTCTATCCACGCGTAAAAAATGGTCAGAGAGTTGTTTTACCCCAAAGATGACTTCTCCGTTTATGCAGCAGAATTGGCTATGGAAAGATGACAGAAGTGGTTATGGGATGAGTGAAATACTGAGGGTGATTCACACGAATTAGAATGAGTTTGAGAGTCGTCATGGAGGAAAAGATCATGTTGAAAATCTTGTGCGAATTTCAAAATCATCACCGAATACTGGTTAGTGACGTGACCGAATATGTCACTTCAATAATTAACCGTTAATTTTTAATAAATGATGATTTGCATGGCGGAATGGAAGGGATTTTGTCCAAGGTTTTTATGATAGGTTTAATAGGTTTGATTAACACGAATGATCAAAATAACTTTATGGATCATACATGACTTAACCATACTATAACTTTCATAATCAAGTATCATAATAATTTCACAACTTTACCTTAGCCTTTCCTTTTGATTTTTGCGGTTTTTAATATGCTTTGTCCTCCTCAAAATCATTGATTCTTCACTTTCATAATCTCTTTGATTTTTCTTTATTGTCATAGGTGTGCTAGATCAGTCTTGTCAAATAACAAGTGATTATTGGATAGTTTCCTTCAGGATAACCGTCGTTGGTATCATACCTCGTAGAAAGCTTTGGAACATGGATGGAACGTTTGGGTGAAATGGAATAAACTGGATCATGAAATAAGTGAAAGAATGGGAGCATGAGTGAAATGAAATGAATAAAATGGATCATAGGTGTAAAGTGGAATGAAATATGAGTAAAGTGGCCTACAACTTATGATTTGTAATACTCAATTGCAGAAGAGATCAAATTTAAAAGTCCGAAATGAAAATGAGGTGGACCATGAATGGGAGCTAATGAAGTATGGATAAATGGAGTGAATGAACTATGAATGGAGTGAGACATGATGGAGTGAAATGGATCATAAGTGGAATATGATACATGGGTCCGTACTTTAAGTGTGATTTTGTGGATAGTCGTCATGGTAAAAAAAAAAAAAAAAAAACAAATTTGAAAAGCTAAAGCAAGAAGGATTCTGATTTTCACTTTATCTTTATGTATAAACATGCCAATTAGTGATTAGTTTTCATGTTTATACTTTTATTTATTTATTTATTTTTATGCATTTGAATTTAAAATTCAATTAAGTTGATGAAGAAGAAGAATTCTCTTCTTCATTAACTTCACATCACTATTTTCCCCGAATCCCTTGACAAATTATTCTCTTGAAAGTGGCTATGATACAAAATTTTACACCAAGACCATTTACAAGAAAAGTGCACCTTTCTTCATCTATTGTCTTGATTTTTATTGCTCCATTGTCAAAAAAATTTCATAATTTAAGGTGGCCCAAGCCAATGTGTTTGGAATTTACCTTGAAAATATTTGAACTTTGAATCAAACAAGAGGGGTCTGTATCACCTTTCTTTGAATTTCTTTTCCTTGATGTAAAATAATGTGCCATCTAGTCCTTTTTTGTTGCCGGACTATACTTGTTTTCCTGACCGAATCTGTCCGATCTCATCCAATTCATTAATCATTCATAACTGTGCTTTTGTGCATATGTTAGATCAAGTCCTAGCCGAACTCGCCATTTTAAAAGTTTGAATCGAAACTCTATGGGAAACAAGACTTGTTTTCCATAAACAAGTTCATACGGGGTATGACCTCGTTTTGCTTCTCCATGTAGTTCTATAGGCCCACAAGGCTTCGTGAAGCCTGCCTGGCCTAATCTCTTCTATGTAAATGAAAAGTCTTTGTTAGGATCCCTTCAATGACCTTATTAGTAGATTCCACTTGACCATTTTCTTTTGTGGATGATAGGGATTAGATTTTCCGTGTCCGATTTGTATCTCTCCACCATTTGTTCCACTCGGGCCTTTATGTGAATTGAACTCCTTTGATCTCGTAACAATTTCTCTTGGGACACCAAAACGAGTAAAAATATCCTCAAAAAGAAAATTAACTACGCATAATTCAAGAGCGCAAAAGTAATGGCTTGGCCTCTACCCATTTGGTAACATAATCAAGGAAAATATATTTTTTGAACATGGAGGACTAATAGGTCCTACAAAATCTAAAGCCCCTTTCTCAAAAAGGTTCAATATTTACCCGAGGTCGCAATGGCATTTCACTCCGAAGGAGAAGGCTTCTACCTCATAACTCACACCTTTTAACATACTCTTTAGCATATTTAAAAAAGGGATGGCCAATAGTATCCTAAATGAAGGACCTTATAAGTCATTTCCTTTATCAAGAAAGGAAACCGCCACAAGGTTCATCATGACATGCCCCGAGGATCTCGTGCATCCTCTGCCCCCCGAACACATCTCCTAATGATAAAACTGACCCTGTTTTGTATAACTCATTAGCAACCTATGAATATTTTGCAATCGTCATAAATGTGGATCTTTCCTTTGTCTCTCGTATTCATTATTGAAGGAAATTTCTCTCGAAAACTAAATAATTAGCAAAGTCAAGAAACCAAGGAGTTTGAGTAGAAATTCGTAAAAAGATATTCATCGTGGAATTGATCTTCAACTCGAGTATTGTCTTTGATGTTTTGGAGTCTAGATAGGAAATCAACTACCGTGTTTTGTTTCCCGTGCCTATCTAGAATGGTAATGTTGAATCTCTCGTAAAATAAATAACCATCTTATGACTCTGCCATTAGTAATTGATTTGTTCATTAGATATCTAATCGTTGCAGAGTGATCTCGTGTGAAAAAAAAAAGTTTCATAGCCTCGTTATATAGTGTCTAAATTTGTTTATGGCATGAACAAATAACTAAAAACTCTTTTTCACATGATAATTCTAACTCGAAGGAGTCAAATTTTTACCAGATAGTAGATGGCATAAGGAATCAGTCTTTTTTGTCCCAATACCGTTCCTAAAGATGATTCAGGCATCTCGTTGAAATATGAAAAGGTAATTTCCGCTGCCTCTTAAAATAGGCGCTTCAGATTCTTTTGTTGTAGTCCCCAAAGGCTAACCGGAAATCGTATTCCACTTGAATTCACGCTCCTGGTAAGTAGTCTGAAAAGTGGAGATGCTATCAGAAGTTTTCTATAAACCTTCGATAATATCCGTAAATCCTAGAAAATCCTAACATCTTTTTGACAACTTGGAATAGATAAGTTAGAGATGACTTCAACTTTGACTCATCAACTCTAATCCCATCCCCCGAAATGTGATGCCCCAAAACAATTCCTTCGCAACATCATAAAACACTTCTCATGACTTAGTGAAAGATTTACTTACATCTCTTAAAACTTTTTCCAAGTTTGCTAAGGCTTCTTCAAATGTGTTTCCTACAGATCGTGAAATCATCCATATACCTCCTACACAATCATGTATTAGATCCGAAAAGATTCTGATCGCCTTGAAATGTTGCAGTATCGTATAGTCCAAATGGCAATACCTCGGTAAGCATAGGTACTCCAAGGACAAAGTAAATGTGGTTTTGTCTTGATCTTCAAGTGCTACTTGAATTTGGTTATAACCAAGTCTCCATCTAAAAAAATTAGAAGTACTTTTGCCGCCTAATGTATCCAACACCTCGATCTATGAAAGGTAGGGGAAAAATGATCTTTAAGAGTAGCTTTGTTTAATTCCTAGAGTCAATACATACCCTCCATTTACCATTTTTCTTTGGCACAATTACCAAAGGAGAAACCCACCGACTATCTAAAATGGGATATATAAAGTTGAAATTTAACAATTTCGCAATTCTTTCTTAACAATTTCCCTAAGATTTGGATTCATCCGTTCGAGGTTGTGTGATTGGTTTAAATACTCTGTGTAGATGTGATGAGTGCAAGTATTAGGGCTTATCCCTTTCATATCGTTGTACTCCCATGCATATGCAGAAGAATGTCCTCTGCATTATCTTGACTAGCTCTTCTTGTTGAGATTTATCTAGGTTCTTGTTTATGTTTAAAGTTTTTCCCTGAAATATCTCAATTGTAAGAGTCGTCAATTATCGATGGAATAAAGAGACATCTGCCTTGATGATAAAACTCAATGTTGGATTCTTCTTGAAATTGTTCATGTTTGTATTTCGAAGAGGATTCAAAGTTTTCTAAGGTCTGTGATCTATCGTCTTCACTAATTTCCAAATTGTGAAGAGAGGTTGTATGTCTTCTTCATCCCTTGCCAATCCATTGAGTATCATCTAATTCGTAATTTTTTTCTATTTGGAGGATACAAGGCAAAATTTCTTGGTTAACCAATACCAGATGCACATATCACCGTATCTACAACTAATGAAAGCATCGAGAAGCAATCAAGGTATTCCTAATATAATAGGATGTTCTCCAGATTGGTTCTTAGAGTTAGGGATCATAAAAATCCATAGATACCCCAAGAATCTAGGACACCGGAATGCTCCTTTCATTACCCCATCGTGTTTGATCACAAGATTCCGTTCGCTAATTGTAATAATGTGGGTGTAAAAATAAGATTAGGAAGTCACGAACTGAAGGATTTGTCTACTCATGATGGCTGATTGTCGATCCTAAACAAATAAGTGCTTTGATCTCAATTCCATTGATGTGTATTCTAACAACTCATTTCCTGGCTCAGATACTTAATGGCACCTACCCATCATGATATCATCCGTTATTTTTCCCCCGCCAGCGGAATTGTCCTTATTCTTTCTTTCCTTTTTTCTTCTGTACCCAAATCCTTTTATTACCTTTAAACAAGATTGGAATTTCCTTGATATTTCAGAATAATGGGATCTTAATACAAACATTTCTCACCATCTAGAAACTGCATCAGGTACTGTATCATTTTCTTTCACACCCCTATCAACTGTAATCTTCTGAGTGAGAAAGTGCAGAGGTGGATGTCAAGGTTGCCTATTGTGGTAGCTGAAATTATTAAGTCTTTTTGTTTTGATTTTTCAATGTTTGGGTCTTTAAAGATGTCTTCAGACCTTATTTCTACTCCGTAGAATCTCTCTCAGAAGAAGTTTGTTCTTGTATGAATACAAAAGGTTTCTTCTTTTCAAGTATTCTTCTAGACCTAAGTTTGAACATCATTAAGGTCTAAAGGAGTGATCAAATAGGTTGGAACTGCTGGCCTTCTATCATGTATGTGTTCCGAGGATTTTATTGTTGGGTTTCAAGGTATGGGTTGGCGTACAATTGATTTGTTTTCTTCTGAGGAAATGGTAATGGAAGTGCAGAATTTTGATGTTGTGGATTTTGAGGATTCTGCTGAGGGTTTTGTCGAAGATTCGTTATAGGAATGTGTGATGTTATGGATAGGATGGTGGATATTGATAGTACCGAGAGTATCTTCCATAGATTTTGTGCTCCTTGTGCCCAATTTTGAGACTGATTTTTGGAATTGGGGCTATGTCACTGCCAAGAATTCCAATTTGGTGGGGGTTTATTATACAACCGATCATGGAATCCTTGTGTTTGAGGTCCTTGCCAAGGCCTCCTAGAGACAAAATTGTAGATTATGTGGAATTTGTAGGGGTTTTTCTGAAAGACAACAAGACTAGGAAGTGAAGGAGCAACTCTGGTCTCATGTTTTTCGTAACAAATTACACAAGTCTCTACTACTTTTTCATCCAAAGGGTCCTCCAAGGCATGCTTCTTTCTACATTTAATGTACACATAGGCATCGTATCTGCATTTTTGTTTGTTTTAGGAATTTTGTTGTGTTCATTTGTTCACTAAGACTCCCTAAAATATCAAATTTTAATCCATCGCCATATGTCCTATTTCTCGCTCTCTACTTACCGTCCTGTATGACGACGTCTTGGTAAGAGCAGTAACTCTATCCTTTAATAAGTCTTCATCTTCAGGTTGATACATAATTCAACTATTTCCTGTAATGTGAGCCGAGATAATCCTTTCCCATCATGTTAAGAATATCTAATCATTCATCCCCGATTGTCTTCAACAAGAGAGCTTTCAAAGTATCTTGGTCTAAGTTTTCCATTTTTGCTCTTTAATGTTGTAGTTAAATCTTCCAACAAATCTTCTAGGTTTTCATCCTCTTTTTTGTAGCATTTTAAACACTTCCTCCTTATGGTTGACTGGCATACGTAATCCAAATATCTCTCTAGAAATGCTCCTCGTTTCATGTCTTCCCATGTCCTAATAGAACTCTGATTAAACTCATAAACCATTTTAATGTCGTCTTTTCAATGTTGAAGGGAATAGTTTAAGCTTTTTGAGCATCTTGTAAGTAGTCATAGGTTCTACGTAGGACTTCAAATTCAAATAGGAAGGTTTGAGGATCTTTCAGTTTTGAGTCCATAAAAGTTTGGAAGGACAAAGGGTGAAATGTTTTTTCATAGAAGTCAGTAATTATTTCTTTTCCATCTACTATAAATGAAAACCCAAAAAAGAGCTTCCCATTTCTTCTTCACCACCTGCCTCTCTTCTGCCTTTCTACCTCCTTCCATACCTTCTACCTTAATCTCTCCAATTAGTGTGCTCCATTAAAGACTCCTCCTCCCCCTTTTTCCTCGCCATAGTTGATTCTTTCCGTGGAAGTAGAAAAGTTTATATCCCTAGCGGGTGGGTTTTGGATCTTCTTCTAAGACAAGTTCAAAGAGATGTCAAAGGTTCTAATGGAATATCTGATCTTAAGTCCTCTCGGGAGTCTATGATCGTGGAGTATGATGTGGTTTGAGCTGGGAGTGTGTCACTTGGTTCTGGGGTGGCACAAGTGGTGTTCTAGGAATCAAGATTTTGCTTCTTATGAATCTACCCCTTGAGTGATCTCTTTCTCTACGCATATCATTGTTTTTGGGAGGTAAGAAACAAGGATACCTAGTTACACTTCCTCGAAAACGGCGCAAAAATGTTGAAAATGCAACAAGATGATGGAGCTACAAAGAAATGGAAGTCGGCCACTAAGTGGGTCTGTGCTGTTTTTGGCGCAAGGTCTATTTTTAGACATATGGTTCATGTCTATAAGTTGCAGGATGCTATTTATGGATGATTGGTCATGTTGGTAAAAATAGATGGACTCCTATTTTTAGACATTAAGAATCTATTTAGACCGTCAGTTGTGGTTGAGAATTATATCATAACATATTAACCTTTATTTATATCTAGACTATAAACATTATCTTATCCTCTTGGAGCACTTCTGCCTGATGCTTGGATGTGTATATGTGTATCATGTATGAAATACACTTTTCCTAAGGGTTAGTTGAGCTATTGCATGGTTGACTTCCCAAGAAATCATGTAAGTGTAGTTTGGTGTGAAAGATAGACAATGGTGAGTTTACCTATTTAACTTAGTTGAACTAGTTGTATTTAGTCTAACCGATACAAATACAAATTAGTGATGAATGGTGAATTAATTATTAATTAATTCACTAATTATTAACTCATAAATCAACTAAAGAATATACACTATTTAATCAGAATGGACAGCTCAAATGGAGACTAGTGTTAGAGGTGGGTGAAAGGGTGAGTAAATCATCAGCCAGATCTATACTGTACAGGAGATTTAACAATACACAGATGGAGATTAAGCAATGAGGATTGTTGTTGGGAAGCAAGCTGGCGGGATTCGAATCCTGGATCTCATTCATTTCACCAGATTGTTGAAGAAGGTGCAACAGTTGGAGGAGATTTGAACTTGTGACTTGTTCAACTGTTAGTTTGTGTAACAGGTCTGAGATGGCTGAGCTTGTGAGGAGTTTGTACTATGTATTGTTTGTTGATGTTCTCTATCATTAAATGATGGCTAGTATAAGTTGGGGGTTTTCAAATAAAGCTTTCCGTCAGCATAATCGTGTTATATGTAAAATGGATTATGTTTTCAATGTGTCACACCGTTTGTAATTTCAAATTGATGATCAATTGAGAAGAGGTTATGTATTATGCATGAACTTAAAATAGTGTAATCATGATAATATCGGTGAATAATTCATTCATTATTCAAATTTCTACACAAAAATTTCTCGCTCAACTTAGTGTTCCTAAATTTATGTCATAAATTGTCAACTGTGCATAGTAAACGTTTAAGTGAAGTGCACTATATGTGCCTAGGTATATGCTTCCTACTACAGTGCTTAGTGTTTTTCTAGTGTTTATTTTGTGTTTTTATGCTAAGAGTGAAAAGAACTAAGTGTTGGTAAAGAGAAGTTGTTGGTCTAGTTTAAAATAGAAAGATCTATTCTAAATTATGCAAATTGAAGAATGTAAAATGCAAAACTTGACAAGAAAATAATCGCAACATGAACTCATCTTACCCATTTACTGCATGTTTGGAATTAACCATGAGAAAATGATAAGTTTAATGCAATGATGTTCTTCTAAGTAAACAAATAATCTCAGCAATCATTCACAGAAGGAAATCTCATCCATGCTATTAGAAATTGTTGGAACACATCCGGAAAATATTATCCGTAACATAGTAAGGAACCCTACCTAAATTAACTTATGACACTCAAATTGATCTATTCGCAAACTCATAATGTCACTTATTAAACCTCATTCAAAGAAGTAAAATCTTTTGGAATAAGCTTTTTGAAAGAGTGCTTGTAAAATTATGAGAAATTGCGGAATTACCAAGACTTCAAAATGACATTACCAATTCTGTTCCTATGTTAATGATGTATTAGTAGAGATTAAGAACAAGAAATGTTTGTAAATAATAAAGGCATTTAAGTATAATTTACCAGAATCTAGAGCAACTAGCTAATAAAACTTGAAATACAATGAGTAGAACTCGAACCAGAATGCAATCAATCAAACTTGAAACATCCAGGAAATTAACCGAACTAGAGCAATTAACTCAAAAATATTTGCTGCACGAATTAAAATGAAATTAATCTCTCGAAATACTACAGTCTTTAGTTCATACAATGTTAAAGGATATTAGGAACAATTCATAAGAACAAGACTCAATACATAATTCGAGGTAAGTGAGCATAAACATAAGGTTCGAAAACTACCCAAATTCAGGAACGAAACAGAGCTGGCTGCCATTTATCTAAACAAGGCACAGTTCTTAGTAGGGCTCCTCACTACCTCGCATTAGCATACAAAATCTCCTCAAGATTGTTTCCGCATCATGCACAAAGTTGTACTTATTTCATTAAAGAAAAATACCTGCAACGTATATTACTTGTCTTTGAGATTCAACAACAAACATTGTTCAGCTAACCTGCCTCTGCTCTCCAAGTTATTACAAGAGAAATTAAGAATCGCCTAGAGAAGAAATAGGGATAAGTGTCTTTTTCAATCAAAATCAAATTAGAACTCTTGTGGAGGCCTCAGATTACGCGAAGACATTTGTAGAGTCCTTGTCCTGTGTAAACCGCCTCACTTTAAGCCAGAGGGAAAGAAATGATGTAGGAGTTGCTAGACCCACATATGTCTTATGACAATTTAATCTCATGTGAACATGAAGATAGTTGCGAAATAGGTCATCAGCTATAGAATGGTTGCATCAGAAGTTGAGTCTAGTAAAAAATTACTACAACAACAAAACTACGAAAAATACAATGTCCGTCATTGTATGCATTCCTAAAAGTGACTTTTAATCAATCCTATTGATCTTTTGAGCCTATAATTTATAAGGGAGCGTAGGAAATGGAGGAATTGGTGGAAGAACAAGACTTTTAAGTCTGTCACTTCCTGGCACCCATCGCTCCGTCGCAATTCCCTCCGGGGCGTGCTAAAGGTTAGCCACCCACTCTTCGATTTGCGATTGCAATTTCCCCGATCCCACCATAAAGCTCGTTTCCCATCACACTTCATTCCATCACATTTCTTCCCATCGCATCGTTCCATTATGCAATGCACCCTCCCCGTCCCGCCGCGATTTATACCCGCGTACTGGGGCCCACCATCCTTTCCTTTCGATTTTTTTTTCATGAAAAAGGGGCTTTTTAATAAAACAACAAATTCAATTTTTCATTGGTTTCAACACATTTTTTTCAGGTTTTTCTCTTCGCAAGAAAAGATGATATTGGTCAAAGCCGTGAAACTAATTATAAAACATTTAATCATCTCAACATCTACAATATTAAGGGAAAAGGAATATTTTCTAATACTCTCCTTTCATTCATTGGGGAATGACACAAATTTCTCCAAAGAAAGTCCAATGTATTGTGCTCCTCTTTTCAAAGGGCATATTGTTGTTTTTTTTCTTCGTGTTCGCATTTTAGTTTCTCAAGGTGTGAAACAACCTCTTCTTCTCGTGATCCGTCCTCTCGAAACTGATCTATTTAATGTAATTCTTCATCATTTGTAAAGGGTAAGGCGTTGGGATAACGTTGGAATCATAGATGCTTTGCGCCCCATTTGTAATAGTTTGGTAGGGAATTAATAAAGAAATGCAACATTGATTCATGGGATCCCCGTGGTATGGATTTGAAAATGTTCTTCTTGTGATCATTTGTTAATTTTATGTTCTGGCGTCCATTCATTCCCATGCCTTCGTTTGGATGTTTTTCAGATAGGGATATAAGAATCCAGCCAGGCTAATCCTTCCGCCTTGGGAAAATCCTATTCAATACTCTATGTTTTCTCGTGGCCGGTTATGCTTATCCATCTCCAAGTGCCCTTCTTACCTTCTCACCGCCCTTAACATTCCATCATCATTAATTTTTTTTTTTGCTAAAATCCCCGGTCATTTCGCCCCATAGAATACCCTATATCTCTCCGATTTAATTCCCTAGATTCAAACTTCCTACCTATCCGATCCATACAACCCATAAATTGATAAACATTTCGAGCTACTATACCTAGCCTTAAATCATTTGTAGTTATATTTCATTGAACATTTTTCATGGTATCCCTCCCCGACCTTTTGTAGGATAGCTACAAGGCCGAGCGTGTATTATAAGTTACTCGATTTGCCTCTCACTCGAGGTTCAAATTAGGGCGCTAACAAATTCCATTGGAATTTTTGAGTGAGATCTAAAATTACACTTTCTCCATATGAAATCCAATGAAGTCATAACCCACTCTCAAACATCCTAAGTCATTTCATGGTAGTGCTAAAAATTTAAGTAAAAATATGAAAATGAAAGATGAAGGGGAATGTAACAACCCCGGGTTAAGTTTCCATGTAACAAATGGGCATTATAAAAGGAAAAATCAAACCCAAGGTCATGAGACACATATTACAAGTCAATGAAGGAACAAACATTCAAGTGAGAATCACTTATGGTTATTATTGGATAAGTGGAAATTCACATTGGATTTGGGAAAAAAAGGAAAGGAAAAAATGAAAATTTAATATAAGAAATATACAGGGAGAAAAGGAATATGAAGAGACAAGAATATGTATGAAAGAGAAAATGAAGGAAATTGAACGGCTAAAAAGGGAAAATGAAACAAAGGAGAGGAGAACATTTTATGCATCTCTTGGTCACTCTTGATCATTTTTGGTTACTCTTGGAATTTAGTACCACTGACGTCACATTCTCACTGGACTTGGAGAGAGAGCATTTGGACACACGCAAGTAAGAAAGAAATCAAAAGTTCAGAATTTGTGGGAAAATAAGAAGAAGGTCAGAAAACAACCACAATAGGAGTACATCATAGGTAGCATGTTGCATGTGATTTCTAGGAGATTTGAATGCATGGTACATGCATTTGGTTTTTGGTTACTTTGTTGTCCTTGGCATGGTATTTTTCTTTTTGGATTGATCGTAATAACCCCCGATTTAATATATACAAATAATTACATCAATTTATATGATCAATAATAAACACTCAAATAATCACTATTTAACATAGGATTTTCGAAAAAATATGAGTAGAGACAACTTACCCTAGACAATGATATTCTTATCTGTGAATCCAATTGAATGTTCTTTGAACTTTGCTAACCACAACAAAATTTTCTGATGACTCTCCTGTTCCAAACCATAGCTCATCTCATTACAATATTTCTATAGTTGTCCACCCCCGAGCTCTCAATTAACGCATTGTCAGGGAATTTTTTGTCTCACAAAAATTTTTCCCAAGGGGAATGGATGAAGGAAAGATGAATGAATGAATCTCATCCTCCTCATCGTGCATTAAAAAGATTAACAATGCAGTGTGTCCATATGCACACATTCCATGTGTCAACATGTAACTTTATTTCTTTATTTTAAGTTTTACTTAATTTAAAGTTTCTCTTAATTTAATTTTTCTTTTTTATTCCTCTTTACTTTTGTTAACTTTACTTATTTTTACTATTTTACGCTTTTCTTAATTTAACTTTTCCTATTTATTCCTTTACATTTTGTTAACTTCACTTATTTTTACTATTTTATAAGCATTATATATATATTTATTTAGAACTCCAATTTATTATTTACTATTTATTTATTTATTTATTATTATTATTATTATATTCTCTTTCATTATTTATTAAGTATTTACTATTATTGACTTATTATTTATTTACTATTTATTTTAATATTATATTATATTATATTATTATTATTATTATTATGTATATTATGTCTCCTTCTTTAAGGAACTTCATCTTGAAGTTAAGTTAATTCATCTAACATTTTATTTATTTAGTTATTTATTACTTCACGTTTTCCCTACACCTCTCGCTCGAACTAGTATAACTAAAAGAGGGTTTTGAAAGTTTGCACAACACCCGAGAAATCCTGCTGAATTTCTCTCCGGTTCTTTTTCCCACTTTCTAACCAAGCATATTCCCCAAGGCAAAAGACCCGGTCCCAATAATCAATGACTCTAGGCATATCAAGATCGGCCCTCTCCTCCACACTCACTAAGGTGCACAACCCCTGCATTGGCGTCCTTACACCCCCACCACTTCGAATCCCAATCCAATATAAGGCACTGGCCTACAATATGAGGAACTTGGAAATTTAAATGGTCCCATAGCCCCTCACATTAAGGGCTAAACAAAGGATCCACTAGCATGTAGTGTTAATTGAGTCTGCCCCAGCCCATATGGTGTTACATATTTCTCCTCGTAGGTATGGGTCATCGACCATCAACTAAATCCGACCTCTCACCCATTGGAGGATTTCCCCCGTCAATCAACACATCTCAACATACATCCAATGCATTAGCTATAACATCATAATATCATAGAAAATAATCCACATGCCAAGTCTTGCATGTCATCATGATAACAAAACATCATTGTTAATCACCAAATTATGAAATTAGTAAATAACCGCATGCTCATGCATGTCACAAAATCAGAGTGCGATTACCACATAAAATAATTTCATGTTTATAACATCAACATATTAGCATCAAAGAAATATCATGACATCACACAATAAGCTAACCACATGTCAATAAAACATCATATCATCATAGCATCATAATTCTCTATGCATATCATATCCATCTTAAGAGCATACAACATCATTTTCATAACAAATATATAAATAATAAACACATGTGCATCATTAATATCATGTCATAACAAGTAACTTAAACCATAAATAACATCATAAAGGTGCAATTCTAGATGTACTTATCAAATTTAAACAATAAGACATGATCTAGATGGTCCATAAAAGTATCTACCTTAGCTAAATTATGCACTCCTATCTAGTTCACTACAAAAATTAATAAAATAGATAAGGAAATTAATTAAAAAATAGCATCTACATCTTCCTAGAAATACCCACATATTGGTCCCAATGACCTTGACTTGCTCAAAATCACGATTCTTGAGTTGACAAACCTAACGGTCCAATATACGAATGGTTTGACTTGAAGGACTCCCCACCCGAAATCCGTAATTTATCAAATTTCAATACATCGATGGGTCAAGAAGATTCATTTCGCAATAGTTAAAGATGAAACACATTATGCATCCTTCTTATATGGAATGGCAACTCGATCTTATAAGAAACTAGTCTGATCTCTCAGGATCTTAAATGAGTCGACAAATCTAGGGGATAACTTTGTTCCCTCACAACCAAGGAACTTCGAGGGTTTGACTCTAATAAAAACTTGCCTCCTTCCTCAAAGCTCTTATCAATTATCTTTGCATCGTCATAAATTTTATGGCTATCCTTGGCTTCTTTTAGCCTCTCGCTAATTGTTTCCATTTTTTTTTCCATTTCTTGGAGAATTTCAAAGTCCCAACATGACTCCTATCCTCTAATTGATCCCAACTCGATGGAGTACCATGGTCTTCCATATAAGACTTCAAAGGAGCCGCCCGAATTGAATTGTGATAAATATCGTTGTATGCAAATTACATTACGCGGGAAGGTATTCCACCGATTTTGTTGATCCATGACTAGGGAAAATTATCTTGAAGTTTAAAAACATTGGTAAATCTCACTAATCCCTAATATGCAAACTATAAAATTTTTATTGATATATTTGTAAAATTATTAAAATTGATAATGATTTTATATATAGTCCATATAATGTTGGCGATTTTAAGGTATAATAATTTTATATTGTAAAATTTGGGTGAATACCTTTTTATAAAAAAATTAATTGGCGAATATTTTTGGTGGAAAATCATGGAAAATTAGTCCACCTATGAATATTAGCCCCTAAAATTTTCCATGCCCATGACATACATTCTGGACATGTCCTCTAATACTTGGTTTACTCTTCTCGTTTGCCCATTTGTCTCCGGATGATATGCAAGATCGAAGTTTTTGTGTTCCCATAGATTGTAAAAGGATTTTCCAAAACTGGAAGCAAAGGTATCCCCATCTGGATATTTTCTGGGCACTCCATGAAGGCAAATTATTTTCAGAAACTGAAAATAAATGCCTTCAAGGTGTTCTTAACTCGAATGAAGTTAGCACTCTTAGCTAATTTATCAACAAGGACCATAATGCGCTCATGTTCTGGAATTCATAGGTAAGCTCCCAACAAAATCCATCGAAAGTCTCTCCACTTAGTTTCTCGGTATACTCACTAGGTTATAAAGACTCACAGGTGATAAAATGTTAAACGAACTCCATTGAAATTTCTAGACATCGTGCCACCAAATTTTTTATATATTTTTTCTCATTCTTGTTCATAAAAATAGTTGTTTTAAATCTCGCATACATTTTATGGAATCTTGGATGTGCATCATATGGAGCTTAGTGGGATTCCTTCATTAATTTCCAAATTTCATCATCATCCAAAGACGCATATTACCCTTATATCATAGCAACCCATCATTATCTAAGGTGTATGCTTCCCACTTAGATGCCATTGGTACTTATTCTTGTAAGGAAATATTTATTTGTTGGTATTGCAAGCTCCCTTGTCAGTGGCTTAGAACTGGATTCTCATGCCCATTCACCGACAAAGTATTGAATGAACTCTAGGTATCATGCTTAAAGAATATTCAACCTTATTTTCTTTCCCTCGATGTAGTGATACACCCCGAAATCATATTCACTAAATAACTCACTCCAACGTCATTGTCTAGCATTAATGTTCTTTTGGGTGAATATATACCACATCGTTTGATCCATTATTAATTCAAATTGATTTTACAAGATAATGTCTCCATAGTATCAAGGCCATTACAACTGCATCTAATTCCGTATCATGTGTGGTATAATTTATTTCGAAGTCTTGGAGTTTACATGAAGCACGTTGATAACCTCCTCCATCATGCATCAAGACCGCACCTAATCCTTCTTCGATGACTCGTGCACACACAAAATTCCTTGTCCATGCTCTGCACCTTTAATATTGGGGTAGTTGTTAAGCTTCATTTTAGCTCATTGAATTCTCTCTCACACTCACTTGTCCATTCAAACTTAACCCTTTCCTTTGGAGGTTTGTGATGGACTAGATATCCATGAGAATCCTTCTACAAATCTTCTATAATAGCTCGCTAACCCCATAAAGTTGCATACTTTTGACATTATTAGGGCCGTGCCAATCCATTATAGTTTCAATCTTCTCGTGATCCACCGCAATGCCTTTCTCACTAATGGTATGGCCTAGATATTGAATTTTCTGTTGTTGGGCATTTAATATTTTCCTAAGTGAATCATCTTCAATCCTTACCTATTAATTTGTCAACCTAGAGTTCATATTTTTGTTACAAAGGCCGTCTTATGACAATCGATGTCGGGATAGTACTTTAAATTACAAGAGTATATGTAAAAACAATACGAAGGAAAAGCTATGAAGAAACACTTTAAAAACTACATTCAATATGCAAACATAAATGGATTCTTTCAAAGAACATGGGGAACTACCTTACCAATTCAAACATGCATTAAATCCTACCAAATCAATCGTTCCTATTGTGATGTGAAACTTGGAGGAAATCTAGTAAAAGGAATCTACAATTAACTACTAATTACTTCAATCATGTATAATTTATTAATAGCAAAGTATGGAAACAAGAATCCACTATGTTATCAAGTAAATCTAGAAATGCATACAACTAGGTAATTGTAATGCCAAAAAATTCACCAATTCAAGTGGAAAATTTAACCATTCATAGCATTGAAATATAAATTCAAATATCCAAAGCATTCAAGACATACAAATCTAAGAATTCACTCCGTAGATTATGATTTTATAAATCCACGAAGTGTAATAAGAAATTTATAATAAAACAACAATTATTCATATGAAAAGCAATACGTATTTAATAAAATACATCAATCTTTCCACACTAGGCCCACACTTTCATAACTTCTTATGAAAGATTCAACACAATAGATTAAAGTCAAAGATAAGTTACAAAAGCTTTCATCAACATCAAAGATAAGTTACAAAAGCGTATGTAAACTTAAAACAGCTTGAGGCCGTTCACTTTTACAATCACCGGAATTGACCTCAAATAATCGTCATCCTCATTTCATTAAGTTTTGTATTTATATTACAACACATATCGATCATTGGAATGAGAAATTTATCCCGAGAATAGGAAGATTCTCAAGATTTCTAACTGTGAAATTACAATATCTTTTAAAATAAAATCATATTTTCTCAACCATTCCATGCGTATAGATATGAATCCTTAATCAACACACGAGGATTAGTCCAAACTTGGCTGCTCTTTAGGAGTATTTTTTCTTCTCCAAGACGAAAGGGAACAACATTTTATTCAACAATTCTATTCTCTGTCGCCACAAATTTACCCAAATACTACTTTACGATAACCGAAATTCCTCAAATTAACCCACAAAACAAAAATGAAATACTAAATACATACATCATGCTTTCTAAAGCTTCTACTTCTCAAATGATTATAAACTAGACTAAAAAATATACTTAAGTAAATAGACACAATCAGAGAAACAAAGTGAATAAAATTATAATGCAATTACGTGGCCTAACATCACTCTCAACTTACTCTTTTTACTACCTTTGTTGCAAGAGATGATTAACATGTAAAAATGTTAAAGAGTAAGTTTTAATAGAATGTCACCTAGTATCAAATCCATTTCTTTTATAGACCCCTTTAAGGGACTGTAATTATATTCCCAAAGAAAGTTCATAGCCCAGTTTATTCACAACCGAACGATACCAAATGATAGGAAATCGATATTTGCAACCAATCCATTTAGGTCCTTCACGCAGACTAAACAACATATTTTCGGAATGTTATTGCCGCTCAAAGTTCGTAATTAAGGCGGGTTCTCTCGTTTTTCACTTTGGTGGAGGACATCTTCCACCTTTTCTTAGCCGTTTTCTGGAGGGCTTCTACCGATTTCCCTCGAAAATTTTAAACCAATCCGAAGAACACTATTGTGCACAAAAAGCAAGGGAAGAAACACCACATGATTTCTCCATGAAATTTTATGCTTAATGAGGTACAATGAGGACTCTCTTTTCGTTCTCCTTGACCTAAGGTCGAGCATTTTCTTCTTCCAGATAGATATCATGAGAGTGAGAACATTTAATTTGGTTTCTAGCAAAATAAATAATAGCTTGGGATTGTATATCACCAATGAAAGGATCAGGGTTTTCATCCCTAAGTGATATATGAAAATTGTGTATATACAATTCACGCAAGTACTTAACATTATCATCCGTCATGAAAGGATTTAATTAAATTGGATATGGTATCAAACTCTCGTAGATTTTCAAAACCGGAAATATTTGACTTAAGCAATAAATACCTGCTAAACAAAGCATAATTTTTGGTTTGGCACCTACAGATAGAGCATCTACCAAATGGAGAAAACTTCTCTTGATTTTCTCCAAATCTTTCTGAGCTATCCCCGCACCATTTCGTATTTTTCTTCATTTCTTAGATCAAAATAGGTCTCATCTTCAATAGTAGACAATGGTCCGAACTTCAGAATAAATCTATGTCTTTCCATACCACGGATACCGCCTTATAACCTCTTGTTGTTCATCGAATATTTTATTAATGATGGTAACATCCATGATCAATGGGGTATATAGAGGTACAATTTCTTGGTCCGAGTGGCTCCCATTATTCAAAACCAATAATTCCAAATTTCTGACAAGATGCCTCAAATGTGGCCATCATACTAAAACCTAACGAACTGGGTTTCGATAGAAAGAGTGGAAATGTCTTTTCTCGTATTTCATTAGAAACGTTGAAGTATCCTTGTTTGCGTTTTAGTAGTAGGTCATAATATTTTCGTCTGATCTTCAAAGGTCTCGTGTTTGCTACCTCTTTGTGTAATGTTTCCTCCATCTTTCTGCCACTTTTTGCTTCGTCTAACTCCCTTGTAGCCTTTTATTTTCTCTCCTAAGCAACCTTATTTCACACCAAGTTTTCTCTTTTGTTCTTTCAACAAATTCTTTAGTTTGTGGGAGTCGTAGTTGGAAGGAAATGTGCGTAGTATTTTCAGTTCTTAGTTGTAGTTTCTTTGATTGTGGGAAAATCCCATATACCAGTTTATCCTTACCAGTTAAAACATATCAATAAAGTCATTTCTCATACTTTTATGTTCCTAAGATGCGTAATCGCTCTCTGTGAGGTATAGTCAGGCCTAGCTATGGTTTCTATAGATTCTCAAGAATTTTTCTTGGGAAGAAGGGTTCCCATGGTCCTTCAGGGAATAGAATATCTCAATGGCTTCGTAGTTTGGAGGAGGAGGCTAAATTTGGGGTATTGGAGTTCATTCGTAGAACCCAAATGAAAATACGTCCTCTTCGCAATAAAAGGATTGCCATGTTTTCCAATATTTAGATACCTCCTTCCTAAATTCGAGGTGAATTATTCTATTGTTATTCCTAAATTTTAGGAGACTTCGGGATACATTTTCCTCCTCGGGAAATTAATTTTAGGGTCGTATAATCTTCTGTTTTAATCACTCTCGTTGATATCCCATGTTTATCGGCAGGGACACTAGAATAAACATTATTCTTTTCTGCTTTGGTCACTTTAATAATCCAGGTTTCGGCCTCCGGGTTCTGTATGATCCTCTCAACTTTCTATTTGTTAACGGCATGTGTTTCAATTTGGGGTGGCGGTTCTATACCTTTAATAAAACTATCCTGTGTTGTTTGGCTTGCTTCAATTCTCTCATGACTATTAACTTTATAAGTCCATGGTGACCGACTACCGAATTATGATCCTTTTCTTTACCACTCCCCGTCGCCTCTTTCATGCAAATGTCTTCTTGAAATGTTAATTAATGAAGCACAGTCCTGTAAAACTTGCTTGAATGGCTTGCCGACTAGGATTCTCTAGCAAAGATTACGATGGGATGCTCAACTGATAGTGCCAGTTTAACCCAATGTCGTTAATGGTCGGCAACGCTATTTTGGTACGGGGCTATTTAGAACTGCTCAACCGATGATACCGAGGAACCACTTCCTCACTACATTTTGCATTGTCACTTGAAAATTATTGTATATTTGAGGGTGGGGTAAGGATTTCCATGATTTATGAGTTCATTAGTTACTATTCATGAAATGAGAACATATATGCCCACATGTGCGTAACAAGGACGTTTTCCCGGAGAAATATAGCAAAGAATATCTCTTTGATTATAACTCTCTTCTTATTCATCTCCACCCTAGTTTTCTCAGAATCGTGTGTGATCTTCCACTTTTCTTCACAACCCCGATCATGAGTTAACATACTCTCCGATCGTGTACTAATGGATTTAATTGAGGAATAGGTATGTCTTTTGGTTATGCCGCTAATGTTCACGATTGGTGCTCTTTCTTTACCATTTTATAGTTCTAGTTGTGATTTCAAATCCCTACTATTCTAGTTGATGTTATTATTATTTACTTTGTTGTTATTTGATTCTTAGTGTTTTTTGACTTTATTTTGTGAAAGCTCAATACTATGAAGGGAACTTATGGTCTCGTATAAAATTTTCACGATACCTTGAAATAATTTGCATCAAACACCACATTGACAATAAATGTGGAAGTGGATTGAATCTATAGTTCATATATTAACACCAACATTTTGGCGTTCCGTGAGGCTATCAAAGGCGCAACAATATGACCCGCATTGGTCATAGACCACTTCATCCCCGGTAAGGTGTGGCTTTGCATCACCTCTTCTAGGACCCGAGCATTAAATTAACAATTGATTTTTTTTACTGAGTGATTTCATTTTTATGTATTTTAATTGATTACAAAACTATTCCCTTTCCCCGGTGAGGCAAGGCTTGCACTAGTCCTTACACTAGGGCCCGAGAATTAGGATCGCTTTGGTTGTTAAATTTTTTTTCTTTTCTCCTTTTTTAATTGTCTATAAATACCACTCTCTCGTCTTGGTTACGCAAGGCTCTCACCAATCCTTACATCAGATACATGAACATTATATTTGTTTAAGTTATTTATTTATTTATTTAAATTTGTGTCTCTTTCAATCGTTACGAATAGAGAAACAAACCAAGGGGCGTAGGAAGACCCCAAAACTTACAAGCGATAGAGGTCGGGGAAGAAAGTGTCCGAGAAGAATACCTACATTGAGGAAATAATATTAAGAGCTGAATTAGGACACTCATCACAAGCAACTGCCGTGATGAGATCTCGTATGAAATTTGGGGCCTAGACAGCTTCACAACTAGAACCAACTCGACAACAAAGACAAGAGTTTGGAGAGAGGAATTTGGAAGTAAAAAATATGAGGAACTAAGCGTTGAAGGTCCCGAAAGGAGAAGAGGAAGTTGAAAGAATAAAATCCAAGGAGCTAAGCGTTGAAGGTCCTCAAGGAAGAAGGCGAAATTGAAGAAAATCCTAGAACTAAAGCGTTGAAAGCGTGAAGGGGAAGAGTGAATAGGAAGCATATGATCCGAAAGTACTGAAGAAGAAAAGGTAGGAGAAGTAATTCTTCAAAATTTCAATCATGGAAGTAAAATAAGTAAGAAAATCATACGCATTTTGTGGTACATTCAAAACCTAGTAAGATTCCAAGTGAATATTGATGATATTCATGGCCAACACAACGTCTACAATTTAATTTCGAGATGGGAACATTAGAGGTGACACACTTATGAAACCTATTCCTCTCGAATAAAATTACTTCCAATCACAACCTCTTCCCAAGGATCCAAATACATTTCTCTTCGAATTCAATGTTGTTCATCGAAGGGTATGACTACATCTCGTATGCTAAAATTGAAACTATTTCTATGCTACTATGAAGGGGACAACATTGCAAACTGGTTTTTGGGTTTAGGGAGGAAATTACGTGATACTGGAAACCATGAGGAAAAATAGTATTTAAGAAAGTCACTAGGACTACTACAGCTCTCAAAGGATATTAAAGAAGAGATATTTAAGATATTGCGTAATGAGGATGAGAATATGGAGGAATTCAGGAGCTTTTAAGTATAGTGTCAGCAAATATCGTGTCATACAGTGATCCGGATAAAGGTATTTGAAGATAATCCCCGTTGTATTAAGAGAATAATCTTCCGGAACTTATAAATGTAGTAGGAAAGGGATATTTCTCAAAGGAAGACCTCGACGCTATCTCGTGAACCGTGCATCAAATGTTCATGAGGATCCGCCAGTACAAGCAAGGAACACAAGATGCTTTTAGAAGAACTCACAAACCATACTCGACATCCTAAGCACATTATCTACCCAAGCTTGGATGTTCTACAAGAAAAACATGCGTACTGAAGGTAGAAAATCAATGGCTATCTTCCTCGCCCAAAGTGTAGGAAGAAGCACCCGTTAAAGGAGTGTCCACTTAATGTCGTTGAAACCCGTGTAATATGTGAACAAAATCCCTCCACAAGCATGTGTCTATAAGTTCCCGTGTCAAGGAATTTTTTTCAAGGGACGTACGAAGAATGTGAATCCAGGTATGAATCAAGACCTTCTCGCATTTTAATAATTATTATGGGTGTTAGCCTACACCATTTACTTATCCACCATTGTTGCAAACATTGGCCGCACCCCACAATTTCCAGTCATGGTCACCTTAACCCGGTCCACCCCTTCTTGGTCTTAGAACTCGGTTTGGTCCCCCTTCCTACAAATCAACTTCAACCTATGGCACAACAACATTTATAGATCCCACCAAATGCCTTCGCTACCACTTCGTTCGTCCTCAATTTATCGTCCAACCCAACTCGAATCCGAATAATAGGGGAGCCTAGTAGCTTGAGATGCTCAACCTTCCGCATATATCAATTTCTGGAATGAAATGAATTAAATCTTTCGATCCAAACGAGTGGTGAATCTAAAAACTTCACCAATAATTGCTGAAAAAAATGATGATGAAGTTTGAGAACCACAATTTATCCATTCCTATGGGAAAAATGGGGAAAGCAGACAAATTGTCGCTTTTAACAACAACCCTCCACCAAAACAATTATCACTTGAGGGATTCACGTAGGCCCACCATCCCGAGAGGTTTCGAGAAAACAAATTCCTCAATGCGAATTTGATATTTGGGGGAATTACAAAATTTATTCGTGAGGATTCCATTGTCTAGGATATGAACGATTTTTCCAATTTATGCTAAACGCATCAAATATTTTTTTCTCCAAAAATCTTGGAAGAAAGCCAAAGGACCCTCCCAACATTCATTATGTCATGGGTAATTTTCCGCATAATGTTGGGAAAAACTACACTTGTCAAATATGGTACCCCAAGAAACCTAATTTTCAGAGTCCAAATAAAATGGGGTTTATATTTCAAATGTTTCAGACCTTGGGGCTGCAATTAATGTTATAACATTAGCTACTATACGCACCCTAGTTTACTTAATATTAAACCAACTCCAACCATTCTAGAACTTGCATATCGATCTACCGTAAGGCTCCGTAGGAAATTGAAGATGTAACTATCTCCGTGGATTCTTGGAGATACCTTGTCGATCTCTTAGTACTTCACACTCTCGCATCCAAGCTTGGGGCATCTCTTGATCTTGGGAAGGCCATGGATCGCTATGACCGATGCCTAAATTGGGTGTCACTCAGGAAACATGGTGATATCAAATGGAGAAATTACGAAAAAAACTAGTTCTCTACCCTTTGCGCAATCCAAGTTCGTCGGCTAAACCAAAGATTCAGACCCTAACACAAAATTTTTCCCTCGCAGATGACCCGAGCATGGAAATGAAAAAATTATACCAATTATCACTATTTGGGGGAAGCTCTTTCATGTTTCAATGAAGAAACAGAAGATGATACTATCGGTACATTTATTAGTAGTCCTAATTCTATTTCCTCCCGACCCGACGCTATTAGAGTCCGTTACGTACATACAACTCGTGAAACTATCCAAACTGCATCCGAACATGCAACTATTCCTATTACAACCTATAATCGTATTCCAATAGAGATCGCTCCATGAATACATTGAACATCAATCCCAATCTATCACCCTCCCACACTAAAAAATACTAAAAAATACTTCGTAACGAGGAAGGAGACTTTTGTGTGGGAATATACAGATTTGAAAGGGATTCATCTTGATTTATGCACCCATCACACATATATAAGAGAGGAATTTTGACCTTTTCACCAAGCACAAAGAAGAATGAACCCGTATTCAAGAAATTGTTGGGTTAAAACAACCATAGAAGCTATTGGATGTTGGATTTTTCATCCTATCCCTAAAGCCAATGGGTATCCTTGATAGTCATATTTCCAAAAAAATAATGGAAAATGGAGGATCTATGTTGATTATATGGAAATAAATAAAGCAACTCAAAATTACCTTTTCCTAACCCTTCATCGACCAAACTTTTGATACATTAGCCGAACATAAATTATTTTCTTTTCTCGAATAGAGTTAGTGGGTATAACTGCATCCAAATAGTTCCGAGGACCAAAGATAAGACCACTTTAAATTTCCCTGGGGAACTTTTTGCATACAAGGTCCTCCCCCTTTGGACTCGTAATGCACTCCCGTTACTTCAAATCCAGCAATATTAAGAATATTTTCCGATTTGATTAATGAGAGTGTTGAGATTTATATGGATGATTTTACCTCTATGGTGATTCTTTTGAATATGGTTTGGAAAATTTAGAAAATTACTTAAGAAATGTAAACGTACTCATGTTTATATTAGAATGGTAAAATGTCATATGATGATGGAAGAAGGAATCATCCCTGGGACATTTTCTTTTAGCCTCCAGAATAAGGGTCAACATCCCGTTTAAGGTCAAGGTAATTTTAAATCTTCCCACTTCAAAGACATAGATAAGGTACATATGGATATATAGGTTATGTTGGGTATTACGATTAATTTTTATTGAATTTTTTCCAAAATAACATTTCCACTTTTCCACTTCACTGCCTAGCATAATTTGTGTGGACTATTGATAGTGAAGTTAATTTTCAAGGAACAAGAAATTAGTCTCAGAAGCTCCGTCATTACGAGGTCCAGCTGTTTAATTACATTCCATATCTATATGGACACATCTCATACAACAATGCTTGAGCAACCGACTAGCAAGAAGATAAGAAACCATACACGATATACTATGTCAAATAAAAATCTAAGTCCCGTTTGAACTCAATTATATGGTAACCGAGAAGGAATTTTTGGATGTAATTTATGTTGTTAACAAATTTTGGCATTATATTATAGGGTATCTCCACTCTTTGTTCACATATATCATTCAACCATCAAAGTATCTTATGGATAAACCTATAACTCGGGCGAATTACAAGATGGTTACCATTGTTACAAGAATTTGATATCACTATTGTAGACAAACCAAGAAAATATAATATGGTAGCAACATTTCCTATCTAGGCCGAATGATAATGATGAAGATGCACCTATAGAAGATCATTTTTTTATGAATATTTTTTTGCAATTCCTACTTACACGCCCGGGTATGAAAACTATTTCTAAACGTCCTTTGCTACATGTAATGTCCCCATTATTTTTCATACAAAATGGAACGGGAATAAAAAGGATTCAAATAGTGCCTCAAGTATATGGATAGTGGGGCATTTATTCTCACCTGGATCAGACGAACAGACACGCATTGTGTAGCAAAAGAAAATATCCATGATGTTCTAAAGGTTGCCCACGATGAACCCTACGTAGGAAATTTTTTTGATAAAAATACTGTCATTAGGTGTTTTAGATCTGATACTATTGGCCCTAATATTTTGGAGATGCTAGAAAATATGTTCAATGTGGGTGTGATACCTTCCAATGAATGGTCCAAATTCTGCTCGATATGATGAAATTACATTGCAAATTCTCAACTATTCCTCGAGCCCTTCAAGAAATGGGCTATTGATTTTCTTGGGCCGTTTAATCCTCCTTCTCTGTCAAAAGTCTATCCTGCTTCCGTGCAAATTACGTGACAAAGTAATGGGTTGCAAGCTTGCAAAAGCTACTAAACAAATATTTCATACTTTTTATTTGAATATTTTTTTACTCGAATATGGAGCCTCAGCTTAAAAATAGTTCTCAGATGGGACAGGCACAATTTACATCTCATTTGATAGCTTCTTATGGAAAAATATGGAATCAAATAATGGGTGACATCTCCTCAATACCCACAAGTGAGTGGTTAGGTTGAGAGCAAATTCAAAGTATTGGAAAACATTCTTCCAAGACTATGGCCAACCATCAATCGGGATTTAATGAAAACTTCCTCTAAGTAACTGGAAAGAGAACTACATGGCGAAACACAACATGGTTTTCACCATATGAACTTGTATATGGAAATTCCCTTGATATTTCCTGATAGAATTTGAGGTTAAAACACTCAAAATATCAACTATGGAGGTAGGTTTAGACCTTACTATGGCCCATAAACATCGACCGAATCAACTAAATGAATTACAGCAGATCCATTTTACACAGGCTGCACACGTCAATAATACAACAACAACAGACTAAGTGGCATGACAAGTTTGTTAAGAAAAAGGCATTTCCAAAAGGTAATTGGGCATTACTTATGATTCCCCGATTAAATGATTTTAAAGGGAAGCCTACCAAAGGATGTCCATATGAGGCTGACATGGTGTTCGACAATGCAACTCTTAAACTCATAACAATAGAAGATGCACATAATTCTTTACTTGAAAATGTACATCGTCTCGCTTTTATCACCGTCCGACCTATGAGGACTCCTTAATTAATACCTTCGATGATTCTAGTTTTGAATCATTTGTGCAAGTAAAATTCTTCCTCTCGCACCTCATCATAATATATATATATATATATATATATATATATATATATATTCTAGTTTTGAAATCATTTGTGTGTGTATCCTTCCTTCCGAGACTCCTCACCATAATATATAAATATATATATATACACAATACTAATAATAAATAAAATTGAGTTTTGCTTAATGTTACTCCACTCGTTACCGACACTTCACCGATGTTTTTATCACTAATTGATCTAAAAGGACTTTATTATTTTGGTTGCATAAGTGTCCTTCAAGAATAAAAACATGTACAATTTGTCTCCATTTGCTTTCTTAAGGAATGCATATTTAACCATGAAACATAGATGATTTTGAGTTTTAAGCATGAAAACAAGTCTAAATAACACCGTACAACAAGCAGAGCACAGAGAAATAACATCACATACTGCATTTTGGCTACGTAGGCATGATGAAGCAAGCTTCACCCTCTCGGGCTACACTCCACCGGGTCCAGCCTCCCAATGGCATGTCCCTCTTTTGTCATTATGCTTAAAATTGAAAATAAATATGTTTACAAGCCTCTAATGGTCAGTTTCTCCGCACCCGTTGGCTCCATAATGCTCAAATTAGTCTATATAGACTCTTGTTTCCACCCAAAATGGTCGAAACTTGACCTCCCCAGCCATTTTCCCAACGATACCATAAAACTCCTCCACTAAAAGTGGAGAACTCCACTTAACCGGAGTTAAATTGGGCTAAAACTCCAAAATGGTGAGCTTATTCAACATCCTCGCTAAGTCTCTAACCGCTTTTAGCATTTAATATTATGGTTAAGGGGAGGGGGTGGCCACATGCCAACCCTCGAACCCGCGCATAACATTTAACATGAGCAGACCAAAGCCGCAACTATGGTTGCAAAAGGGGTTTTAAACCCGCGTTAGAAGTCACAGTAACCGAAAATGCCAAAGTTTAAACTGCAGGTGGAGAGTGACTGGCATGTGGTAATGTTTAATACCCCTGAGTTGGAAATGTGTTGCGTAACCGGCTGATAAAACTTCGTAGCATGGCCATGTGACAAGCCTAAATCCATAGCAATGGAAGTTGTTGTAATTGGTTGGCATGCCGTGGTAGCCCTTGTAAGTTCATGGGTTGAAGATATGAGTGGGGTCAGCCCTCTAACTCCCAATCATCGAGCGCATAAACTATAAGATAATGAAAATACTTTAGTTGGTTAAGACCCAACGATAGGAGAGCCGGTAACGATATTTTTTGCAAGTGATCGGATTCGAATTTACCGCCACAACAATTTTAAAAAAAATGCCAATGGGACTTCTCCTATTTCTGGGCTTGCCTCCATTTAGGCTCGCCATAGAGTTTAGAAGAACTCCTCCATACTTGGTTGACTCCTTGTCAAAATGTAAGAGTAAAAATTATAATAACACATGCACACACACACACACACACACACACACATCCACCATCCATCATTTGACTCCAACTAACCTTCCGCCATGGGGTACGTGGCATGCCACGTGGGTTCTTTCCCCATTGGCCACTGCAAATGAAATGCCAATATTAATAAAATCAACTTAGACTTAGGAATTAAAAAATCTACTTCCTAGTCATCCTCTAAAAATATGGTGGTGCTACCCTGCACGATTTCATTGGTTAAGCCTGAGAAGAAATCACTGCATTGCCGATTGGACCCAACACATCAACACCGTACTTGTTATGCTAATTTTTTCCCTCGTTTTGGATATCTCCCCATACGACATCGGTTTTTCGAATCAAGCCCACGGCGTTGGAATCACAACGACGAGATCTACCCGGTCGCTAGGTTCAAGATAGTTTGAGCACTTTAAATTTTGAGCAAAATACATGATCTCCCGATCACTAGTGATGTTACTCCATCCATGTTGTTGCTCCACTAAGTGCCGACACTTCACCGATGTTTTTACTCCACCGGTCCCCGACACTTCACCGATGTTGTTACTTCACCGGTTTTGTTACTCCACCAATGTTGTTACTCCTTCGACACCTGTGCATTCACTTAAAGTAAGTCGCCAAGTATGTCCTCGAATGAATCCATGATATTAATTGATGCTTCATTAATGACATGAACAATTACGACCGAGGACGACCATACAGGTCGCAGAGGAGATAATCACATTAATTAACAACGATATTATTTATCATCATCATCACACCTCATTTAAATCACCCATTCATATCACTCATATGGCATTATTACCCACTCAACCATATCTTTGCTCGCACCCTTCACACATACCCATGAACATTGGAAATTGTAGTATGTACGAAATGCACATGCAAACATTAAATTTCGATCATTCCTAATGTGTTGGAATAATTAACATAACTAGTATCGTATTCATTACCGATTTTACCACTACTTTTTCCTGCATTCGTTTCACTTATCGTACTCCGTTACCGCAAATTTTATCGACTAGCTATTCTCTTAATGACTTGGATGCTACCAAGTGATGCTACGAAAAATAATAGGAAATGGGTATCCAAGCCATTAGATATGAACCGGGAAGCATAGAGTGTGTTCGACGTTAACTAAAGGTATGATAGGTCTTTCAAAATGTGTGGCGGCGGAATTATTTTTGAAAGGTTGCAAGGGTTTGATGAAGGGGTGACTATTGAGTTTGCGTTAAACCCGGAAGGAATTTATTTAGGGTGTGCAGATTGGAAATCCAAGTAACTAGAGCAGTTATTTCAATTGTCGTCGATTTCCATAGGAAGGAAAAAAAGGATTAGAGAAGAGCGTCTATGCCGTAATTTCTAGAGTTATTCCTATAAGTAGGGGAGAATGTGATTCGAAAGGGAAAGGTTATGACCGTAAATTGGATGCAACAACTTAGGAAGAGGCATTCATATTTCCTAAGCGTTACATAAACGCTCATGATGGCTCGCTTTCTACCATATTTAAATATCAATTTAAGCTTTTAGCTTGTCTCATATTTCGTCAGTGCATTCCATAAATATTTCATTTTTCCTTTGGATAAATATACAATTGATGGCCTGGTATGCACATCATTCGCACCAAGAATTGGTCGTCTTATGAATCGTTGGGATTATTATATTACTCGTAATTCACGCCTTGTTACAAACTCTTATAAATTGGAAGCAATTGGTTGAGCTTTCAAAAGAATAAGTTGCAGCCATGATGCCCGTAAGGCTAGAAAATAATTTCTGAAGAGGAAGTGATGGAGAAAGAATTGAGGAAGCAAGAAGGAAGAGGATGAAGAAATGAATGGCTATCAGGATTATTTGGGTAATGCAAAAGGAACTGTAGAGATCGCGCAGGACATCAAGAGAATGGAATCAGACTGAGCCACCTCATTCTCCACCTCCATGGCCTCGATAGGTTAAGGAAATTTGACTTCCCTTCATTTAAGTGTGAAAGAAAGAATATTTCCTCCATAAGAACCAGTTTCAACCTTTAAAAAAATGGAATAAGTGTGACTAACATATTGTCCCGAAGAACCAAATATCAATGCCCGGTAAAATAAGAGAAGAAGTTGTGATCGACACTATTCGACAAGAACCAATTTCTAATTCAAGACAATTATGAGAAGAAGTTTATGTCGACACGATTCCTTAAGAACTAGGACCTACCCTGTAAAAAAATTGGAGAAGGAATTATTTTTGGTACTCTCCCATAAGAATTAATACCAACTTCTAAAAAATTTGAAGAAAATCCAAAAGAGTATCGCAGTCTCCAAAAGATATGCCGATGCATCATAGACCAACATCCGAACAAGTAGAGGAAATCGGTGAAACAAAGAACCGGCTGATGAGTCTACCGATACTTCCCCACAAGGATCAAGATTAGCCCCGAGATAGATGGAATAATTCATGGTTAAACAAGAATTTGTCGAAGAACTTGCAAAAAGGAAAGCCCCTATTTAGAGTCGATACATCGATTGCAATTAAAGAAAAACATTCAGATAAATATAGAAATTTCAAAGTCAAGAAACTGTGATGCAAATATGAAACGAGAAATAAGGAAAAGATAATGCTAACTAAGCAACATAACCCCCGGAGTCGGCGGTCCAGCTTTCAAGTGGAAGTACGTAAAATAGAAGGAGATTCCATCTTGAAGAATTCGAAAATTTATCTTGGCAAACTCTAAAATAAAGAAATGGAAGGCCGTTACTTTTAGTTTCTAGCGAGGGTCAATTCAAGCAGAGATCCATCTGGAAGAAGTGAAGGAGACTTGGAGAATGCAAGCAAGGAAGGCTACCAACTACATAACTCAATTAAAAAGGCTAATAAATGACAAGAGAAGCTACGAAAAAATATCGATAAGTTGGAGGGACAAGTCTCGCTATTGAAAATCGATAGATGATATGTTCACTTTAACTCAACAAATAATGGCGTGGAGCTCCCTCTTTGCTAACTATTATGTGTTATTTATTCATGAACAATATCTATTTTCCAATTCGGAAAGTATGCATCAGGAGATAAGTCACAACATAGAAGATCCCATGCGCTTGCTAAGGATTATGAAAATCCACAATCATGTCAACCAAACAATTATGTGAATTGTACATGAAGGAATATATTTTTGGAACTCATTGTCATTTAATCTAAACACTACTTATAGGGGATATTAAGTATAGATATTTCACATATTTTATTATTAATCCAAATAAGTGGAAAAGGCCTTCGATATATTCGAGCTAAACTAGGAAAATCACCAATTGATGATCATGATGGAGAATTTTCAATTTGGGGATATTTTTTTTACCAAACATTATCTGGCCTCCTCAAGCTGAAGGATGAAAACACCGAATGCTCAGACACAATTATGGTGTATTGATATGTGCAAAAAACATATTTGTACTTTTCGTGAAGAAGCCATTGATGCTTTTCGTGTTTACTGATTCTCTCATCACTCAAAGTATGGGTAATGTGATCCATTTGGTGCACCCAACTTTGTCGAGCATTGAGAGAGTTCCAAGCTACATTGTGTGCATACAAATGTGAGTTCGATGGCCTGGGTTTAAGGTTCCAATTTCTCCCCATTATTTGGCTTCCTTCATCACTTATAAGCCAACCTATATTGTGGATGAAGAATAGTGGTTATTTTTCACGTAGGATTTAATCTCCCCCTACTGCTAGTGTTTTCCATCTGTGCCAAATACCAATGATCAAATATTCTCTTTTACATTTTTTTTAAGGGTCTTAGGTCAAATTTATGGTTTCAGAGATCTTCAAATAAAAATTTGGTCACCGGCTGGGCAGCCTAGGTGTGTTACTACTCCTTCTAGTCCATGTTTGGTCTTTCCATCATTCATTTGATGAGTCACAACTAAAATGTCTCCATCACCATTCCCGCCACACACTGTCATCGTTCTACTCTACTCCATTTCATGAGGTGTCACCATTAGGTTTTAGGTCAAAACATAAAAATCAGCTTATTTCGCCACCAAATTTAGCTTTGAAGGAGTAGTAATATTGGAAAGTGTTCAATAAATTTTTTTAAAGTGTAATCTCATTTTTATCATGAAATATGTTTTCTTAAGGTTTGAAAGCCGCGGTTTCCAAACAAAAAGAAAAGACTTGGTGGGGTCACTTAACCACCAAAGGTGAAAATCAATTTCCAAAAGCTACAAAAGACTAAATGAAATTCTCATTTTCTCATTTCATCTTCAAGAGACCTATATCCATGAAGGAGAAATCGACTCTCACCCCTCGAACAACAATTTGTTTTCCCAAGAGTGCCCATTCCTCCACCGTGATGTGCATTCGTTGCGTTGGTGTCGCGCACACGCCTTGCCGCAGTGTCGTGTTTTCTTTAGGAGGAAAAATATTCATTGAAATGGATTTATTCATCGTAAAACAAGTCTTCGTGTATCGAGGATACAAGTAAGGGGGGTGGCTTTCAAAGAGAAATTTCTTTTTAGGGTTTTTGAGGTCATTTTCTTAGTTTCATGTTCACATTGAAAATTGCTGGCAAACCCTAAGATTGAGGCTCACTCACCTTCCCCTATTGCTATACATCTAATCATTTCCCATAATTGATATCCCTCATTTTCCCTATTTTCCTACAACCCTAGCCTAGACTACACTTTCCTAGTTGGGGATCAGAAAAGCCTTTTTGGACTCTTCCCCTCACTCATTCCATAAAATTTCACTTTCCCTTACTCCCTAACATCTATCCCTACCCCTAATTTTTCCCAATAATTTCAAAATCCCTTAACCCCTTCATCACCCTTCATTCCAAAACTTCCCAATTCCCCCTCGTTTTTACTTCACAAACCCTAATTCCCTTTTCCCATTGAGCTAAGGTTAGCAATGATTATGAAAAACCACTAAGAAAAGAGGCATATGGGAGGTCATATCAAGAGGGTATGAAAACCTAACAAGTTCCAAGAATTCATAGCTTCACCTTTTCCAAGGTGTGGTTGCCAAGGGTTTACATTGCACACAGGAAAATTCTACTTAAAAACTAGTTTCAAGGAAGGAAGATGGGATTTTGAAAACGTGAAAGAGTTTTGTCCATCATAGACCAAGAAATAAACCTCCTTTAGTTTATTCAATGTGGGTGTTAGGATTTGATATAAATTCCCAAATTACAGCTTGCTACAGGAGGTTTTTCGCACTTCGGACAACTTTACCGCAAGTAAGTTTTTCGTGGGTTTGAGAAGGAGTTTGCAATTATTTATGACTCTATTGTGTAGAAGAAATCCTACTTTTTCCAATGGTACCTTCAGATCTGATTTTCAGCTCGGAAGGTAGTCACAAAGCCCCGCAAGATGGCACTACGCTTTTGTCAGCGCTTTTCCAATTTTGGAGTGATCAACTTAAACTTGGATTCGACCAATTGGGAAATTATTTTTGACAATTGGAGGAGGTGTTTGTTCATAACATGCCAAAGTGAAAAAAAAATCCCCTATTTTTCAAAACTATTTATGGTTAGAGAGATATAGTTCCATCTCGTGAGCCCTATTTTTAAAAATTTTATATTTTGTGACTTTGGTTAATTTGGAAATCTCGCTTCAACTAAAAAGTGCAATGTCAGTAATCGCGATTGTTCCTCGAAACATCCAAATGCTAAAATTCTACTTTTTTAGATAGATAATGACTCCATACATCACAACTATCCACCCGGGTTCCTTTTTAGCACCGTGACGATAAAATTTCCAAAAAGAGGTCAAAACACACTTTTTGCCACAAGATTTTGGAATTGCTACTGCGCTTTTGGGAGTAGCCGGATAATGCATTTTTCTCTTCCAAGGAGGAGAGGAAGAAGTGAAAAGAGGAAAGGATAAAAATATAGTAGCCACAACACACGAATGCAAAATTACCAAAAACCACTACAACCATTATAACATTTATGGTCATATAGAGGAGAAGTGCTCAAAGTTGCATCTAGAGCTCAACCCAAAGAACAAAACCAAGAAAAATATAATGGTAAATTATTCGAGCAACGATGTGGAAATGACTCTGACGTGGATGATAAGTTTGTCTACAATAATGAAAACGTGGTTTTATTTGAGTATCACCACATGAATAAAATAAATGTATAGACTCTAATATATAAATATAAAGGTAAAAAATACAAAAATTGATGCTCCTTTCCACATGAGATCATAAGTAAGTCTCATAGAAACATATTTCAGAAGAAAATTGAACTGATAATCATAGATATCTTAGCACATATCCATTGGGATGGTCCAATATATATATATTTATAGGTAAAACAATAGCACATAATCAAATTCGATGTCGTTGCTAATTTTATCGATGAAGTAGAGCCGATGTAGTTTCACTTAATGTATGTTGAGTTGTAAGAATGAGTCCCTATATATGTTATGTGATGTAATGTCCTCTTTTTTTAACATTAGAAGAAAAATTAGGTTGATTCATATCCTACTCAGACGCATACGCTATTTATAGGAAAAGCAAAGGGGGGTCACCATAATACGATAAATACTAATTGAATAAAGCGGTAAAATGTCGTTTCAGAAATTAATCTTACCCATTGTATTACCCATGGTTTTAGTGGAAGCAAGAAAGTATTATTAAAATGTAAAAGGAGATTGAAGGAGGACATGAGATGGATTATTGATGAAATTGATAAGGTGCTCTAGGAGGTGTTGAGAAAAGGAGAAAACTCTCTAGAATTTCTAGTTTTAGTTTTGAAACATGTTAATCGAGGGCTCAAGATAATTTATTTCAACATTGAAAGACAAACCCTAGCCAACGATCGTGGGTAACTAGTTATTCATGGAAAAGAATATCAAACATTGAGAAAACTTTATCCAATCGTTATGCAAGTTGAGGCTATTTCTTTTTGAGGATAAAGTTTATTGTATTGCAGGAATTAAGCTCGTAGTTAATAGTATAAGTTCGTGAATATGTGGATATGACATAATATTATCGTTAGGCCTGTACTCACCAAATTTTGTTACCCCATATATAATAATTTTCTTGAGTTAATTCTAAGGTTTTTTCGCATCAAGTTATGGGCTTTTTATAGGGGCTAATTTCTACATTTTTTGTAGGGGTTATTCCCTGAAATTATGGGGATGAATTTATCACATTAACAAGGGTCAATTCATTATTTTAATAGGACGATGACCGTTTATTTAAATAGTTTTAATTTATCATATTCCCTACAAATTTCTAGGCACATGCTATTCATGGGCGCCAAATTTCTACATACATAGCTTATTTCATCTAGTGGAAAAAAAATATTTTTCATTTTCACCTAGGTTAGCTATGTTGATGTATGGCAAGGGAGGGTGGAATCAAAGGGATCGACACCTAGTTCCCCGGGTTGATGGTTAGTAAGTGTTCGATGGTATCTATAGAGGTTGAAAGCTTTAGTCCATCTTTGTGAGTGAATAATTTGAAATACATTGAGCCAACACTTTGTGTTTATGTCTCAGGGAGGGTGGAATTAGGTGGATATGCACCTAGTTCCCGGGTTGATGGTTAAGTCAGCAAGTCTCACGGGTCTTATAGAGGTCGCAGCAAGATTTCATTCCATCTTAGTCCCACTTGGATAGATTTCCTTGGTTAGGAATCTAGTCCATGGAATTTGGTGCCTAAATTGTTGAGAGACCAAATAGATACATTTCCAAGGTCAGAATCTAGTTCATGATATTTAAAAGTATCTAAAAATGATTCATAGTTCACATAGTTGAGATATACCTTGTACTATTGTATTATAAATACCTCCCTAGTTAAGAGGAGTGTTGAAGAATGTAACTTGGTTTGGTCGTCATAAATTATATTTGATTCAATATTTATTGTACTTGTTAAAGGAATAAAGAAAATAATTTTATATTATTATTAAATGAATTATTAAAGCATGGGTTTCATTCTTGGGTCATATTATTTTTAGGTCAAAGTCCCCATTGTGGACTTCTAGGATTTATTATGAGTCTATGATTACTGCGTATTTAAAATTGACTCCATATTTGGATTTGAATCATGAAAATAGGTCAAGTATTGAGAAAAATATGATTTATGGAGCCTCCACATCAAGTCGGCTCTCAAGTGATCAATTTATTCCCTGAAGTCCGCACTGAACTCCATCAAGGCTATAACATAGGACGATCGAATTCATTTGGAGCACTCTCACTACACTCGCAATTCAATATTTTTTAGAAAAGGTGCAAAGTGGAAGAAAGGGTCAAATCTACTTAGTTTTTGGGAAAGGCTTAAAGAGTTGAAGAAAATTTAAATTTTGGTGCTAATTTCTCACTCACGTAATTACAGTCAGAAGATCAAATTTCTCCATCATTTCTCCATCATTTACCGCATCGCCTGTTGCATCAAAGTCATGCTGTCATTTCCAAGAGAAGAAGAACTCAAAGTTGGTTCCGATAGATGCCGCTAAAGCAAGAGGTTGTATTGGGTCAAAATCGAACTAGCCAAAGCAAGATCGAAGCCTAGAAGAAAGGCCAAAGTTCCAAGGTTGAAGAAACTACTACATAGTGTTGCTATTTTTGTTGTTGCCGCCAGACAGAAGAAGGATCAAAAGGAAGGTTGATTTGGTGTGAGGAAGTACAGATCAAGCAGTCTAGAGTCTCAAGAATTACTATTGAAGGAAAAATTATTTACCGGATTTTCCCCGAGAGTGGGTTTTTCTCGGCCGCTAGCCTACATCTCGTGCTTTGATCTATGTGCATTTGTTTTTAGATATTTCCTGATAATAGTAAGATGAAAGAACACAAGAAGAACGTAATAATAGCTAAAGAACATCATAAGTAAATAATCAATAATAAGAGAATATTTATGCCTTTGTCATTTACACACAGTGTCTACATGTGATGGTCGTTCTGGTTTCTAAATTGGCACTCCATCATTCTCAATCAAATAAAACTTTTTCCTTGGATTAGTATAAAGAATCGTTGTATGTCACCACTGTATCCAACGTTCACCATAGTTACCGCAATTCTATGTGGAGATGTACCCGTACATCATTTATCGTGGGGATCGTCATTTATCGCATCTTTAAGGCCTTACATTGTAGTTGGATATTATTTTAAATATGGAATATTAAAAATATTGTGGAGAAGTTCCCAAGGACCTCATATGTTTTGTGGGGAACATCACCCATAAAATTATTTTCAATGTGAATTCTAAATTTTATCCTACCGAGGATCTCGACACACAAAAATAATGCACTTGGTTCAACCATATTTAATAGGAGCTTCTAGGGCTCCACTTTTTAAATTCCACAACCTCGCCTTTGTTTTATGTTTCATAGATGTTAACCATTGAAATAAATTATAAATAAAAAATAACATTTGAATATGATCACAGTAGCCAAGCTTAATCTCAGATAAATTATTGGGTGAATTTCAACAATTTTAAGGGACTACCTTAGGAGTTTAACAAAATCCCATCTTCCGTAAATTGTAGTTTTTTTTGTCGATATTCAAAAAGAGTTTCGGGTAAGGCATAAAGCATTCTCCCAACAAAATATTGTTCTTTTGTTTACTACAAAATGGTCCAACTTCCAAATTCCAAATTGGGAGCGAACATCCAACCGTCGACTTCCAAATTGGGAGCGAATGGTCCAACCGCTTTCGACTTCCAAATTGGGAGCGAAGCTGTCCAAATCGCCAACTTCTAAAATGAGCGAATGGTCCAACTTCAAACTTAAATGTGGAAGGAGACTCAGGTCACAACTTCAAAGAGTTACATCACATATACATGTAGTTATTTCTAGATAATAACCAACATAGATCCATCTTAATTACATATCTAACATGAGCCGATAGGGATCAAATTTCTTCATGTGCAAACATTTTTAGAGTGCAAACTACAATGATGACGCCACTGTTTAGATTGTATATTTGAATTCTAAATAAAGTATATATAGGACCAACTACAAATTTTAACCATAATTTATTTATTTATTTATTTTTATTTTGATTATTTTTATTTTATTATTATGCTATTATTATTTTTTTTCTATATATATAGATATATATGAAGTTGATATCACATAAATTAGTTAACATAGATTTTCAAATAGTTTATTTAAATTTTTTGTTGAAATATTTTTGAAAAGTATAAGATTTAAACATCTTATTCACACATTTTTTTTTACTTCTAATTACTTTATTAAAGATATTTCCTTTTTTTTTTTTTTTTAATTATAGTCACACTATTTTTCTATTTAGAACATAATTTTAAATTTTTATTTTTATTTTAAAGGGGCACGGAGGGACGAACAAACTTACACATCTCCTCATGCCGTATTTTAGAATAAGCCTCTCGGCTCAATCACCAAAATAAACTTTTTTGTACTTCTCCTTATGTAACCAATTTGAAAATCATCACCACACATTAAGAATACTACTACATAATCTAAAGAAAATGCCAAGATTTTTTAATAGATTGAAGTCCCAAGCAATTTTTTTATGAAGCACTCGTTTTCATGAGAAACTACATGAGTAGATGAAGATTGCACTTAATTTATTAGTGCCATCAAAGAAGAAAAAAAGTATTTTTTTGATTTTTAAAAATTAAATAATAATGTCAGTGCTTTAATAAAAATAAATTAAGACTTGATTTTGATGAGAAAATAAAAGGAGTATATGAAAATGGTCAAATTCCCTTCAAACAAAGTTTAGAAATGCCGAAAAAGTGAAAAATTGGTTCATCTCAGGTGCTATTGTTAATTGACTCCCCGGTGGATAAGCCATAGGTACACTTGTTGGGTTATCTTTCGGAATGTCTTAAGACTTCATGGTCTTCCCAAGTCCATAGATAGTGATGGAAAAATTCTTTTATGAGAAGCTTTTGTGTGGGAGCTTCTCCATACTTGGTGGGTACCAAGGTACATGGTATGAGTCATCACCTACGTGTGGATGGATAGAGGGAGATGATGATCGCGGGTTGAAAAGATACTTGTAGATTCTACAAGGTACCTGGGAGAAGGAATCATGGCCGCGCCGGGTTGCTCTTGGGTGAGTATGGTTACCACCAACATTTCGCATTGGAAAACATGCCGTGTACACAATTAGAGGTGATGAAGCAACAAGAGAATGGTCGTTACTGATACTCTTGGGAGAGTATGTACAATACATTGCATTTTATATGTCCATTGGTATATCATTGTTTCCTACCTTGCACAATAGTTATAAGATGTAGCGTATAGAGGCATGAAGCCGCACCGGTTACTCTTGAAGAAAGTATGGCCACCCTATGACATTCCACATGTCAATCGGGGATGCTAATATTTATACTTGGCATGAAGGTGATGTGTTGTGGCAAGAGGAGGAATTTTCGGCGTTTGGCTTTCCTTGAGAGAGTATCGCTACCAATACTTGATATATGATGATGATGTGATATGGCGCAAGAGGCATTGTTGCGGTGGCTTCTCTTGGGGAGTATGGTTCGACATTCCACATGTTAATCCGTGCATCTCTACTTTCACTTTGCACAATGTCAGATATTATGATTGAGAAAGCAAGGCCACCAGGCTAAGGGTTGGAGCATAAAGACACAAATATTACCCATGTAGCATGGGTTGGAGAGATTGGCATATGATTTGGGAATTTCTTTAGAGGAAGGAAAACCACAACACTTCCCATGTCTCATACCAGGAGGAGTGATTTTGACAACGAATGGTTGCCACTATGGGACTCATTTATGAGAGGAATCAAGTTATACAAATCCGAGGCCATTCTAGACATTCTAGAGAGGTAACCATGGAGTTGGGTAGTCATAGCACATTGGGGCGTATGGGAGAACCTTCCATGAAAGGAACTTGGGAGTGGGAGAGAAAGTTCTCGTTAAAGATCCATTTTCATTGCAAATGCTTGAGAACAAGCAACATTTTAGTAGGAGGATCGGTAAATATTCCTAATTATCCATAAGCTAATTAGAATATTAGAGTTCTTAATTTTCCTTATTAGTTAAGTAAATAAGAGGGTGGAGGATCCATAAAACTAGTAGATGAATAAAAATCCACTTGCATAGTGTGAATGTGGGTTAGTTGAGTAGTAGAGTAGCATTATAGAGTAGAGGAGCAACATAATAATGAAGAAAATTTGGAGTTCAAGGAGTAATAACGAGGAAGATGATGGAGATAGTAGAGACTAAATGCAAGATGATGGAGATAATCGGAGGAGTAACCACGATAGCGTAGTCTTTACATGGAGGAGCAGTGTCCACATGTGCAACACATGTATGAGGTGTGCCTGGGCAAGCTAGGGAAGGCTCACAACCATAAAAATGAAGATGAGGAAGGTGCTAAATCAATCAATATTATTATTGTTTGGTCTTTACGACTTTCTCTCGCATGCTTCTACTCGTTTAGCCAAGTTTGTTGTGTTGTTTGGGCACACGTGTGTCTCCAAACGGAGATCCTCCCTTATGCATGGGTGACTCTGGGTTGGCCTACCCGAAATGTTTTGAGAATAAATTCATCATCCAAATAGTCAGCCCACATTTAGGCCTCTCTTCAACACTTCGAGCTATAGGAATTACGCATTTCCGCACTATGGTTTGAGAGGAAGGTAGTTCTTAGTATTTCAAATTGAAACTCCGTCGAGGGATCATCCCTTCTACCTTGTCCATCAAGTTCAATATTCCAAGAGAATCATTTTACATCCAACATCAATCCATCATTCTACTTTCATGTAGTAGAAATTCCTATAGGAATTACGTATTCCAATAGTGTAGTTTAAGAGGAGGAAGGAATTTCCAAGAATCTCATCTTGGAATCCCGTGAGGGATTAACCCCTCACTCTGGTGAGATCATTTCCATAAGTTGCAAGGAGTAGTGCATCATCTAAAGGTGAAGGCCACAACATCATCCCTCTTGACAACGCAATCACTTCCAACAAACTGTGTAGTTCAACGTATGCAACATGAGAGGAGGAGCTGTAAACTCAAGATTTCGCCTTGGGAATCGTGATAAAGGGGCCACAACTTCATTCATTGATTTGTTTGGGTGGATATTTTATATTAGATCATACTTCAGCCCCCATCTCGCAGTTACCCAAACAGAGTGCGTAAGTCGGGCCGAACAAAAAGGTGCAGCTTTGGAACCCAAAAGGGCCGAACATCCATCCAAAATCTAAGCCAAACCATTCTCCGGGTTTTCTGGTTTTTGGAGTAGAGTCCAGTGGTTAAAATCATGGATCTTTCCGAGCAATATAGAAGCCTCTAGCACATGGATCTTCTTCCTAGTAGCATGAGTTTCTAGCGCTAGCAAGAGTAGCAACAACAACATTTCCAAAGGTTAGGATTTAGAGCTATTCCAACCACCTCTTGTTGGCTTGAGAATCTTCTTTAAAGCACTATTTAATTTATAATGTTTTTTATTATGTAATGATATGACTTAGATGTATTATGATGTCTTAATGTAATTTTACACAAGATATTCTCAATATTTTCTTCGCACTTTAGTGCTATATTCCCTGCTTTAATTTGGAATGTTATATATGTTCCATATTCCCGTCTTTTCCATTTTGGAATATTACAAGGATAAAAAAATTAACAAAAGCAAGCTTAGATAGAAAGCCCCGAGAGAATAATTCACAACAAAATAAAAAAAATAATCTCTCCAAAAAATTGAATAATACAAAGCTAATATTTATAAAGTTTCCTACTACTCCCAAACATCGAATGCCTGTGGAATGTTGAAAACTTGAACCTCCTACAAAGGAGTTTCATAGTTATAACAAGAGTTGAATGAGGTGAAATTGGAAAAGGGAGAAGGAGAAACGGAGACAACATAGGTGCAATGTATAAATGAGATGATTGAGCAAATACAGAGCAATTTTAAGGAGAAATATAATGGAAGTCAAGTCCCTGTAGGAATTAACTGAGTAACTCCTCACTAGAAGGAAATTTCTCCTCCGTGCAAAGAGATATATATGGAAATAAATAAATCAAAAGATTTCAACAATGCAATCTTATTGGTTGATACTAACAACCGTGGCGAAGGACAATGAAGAGTGCTAACTTATGTCATAAATATTTCTTCCATAACTTGAGAAAAGTTTGAAGAATGTAGATCAAATTATTGATTCATGAATGCTCTCGAGGATAAATATCTCTTGTCCACATGAATTTTCCTAAAATGGATTTATGCATTTTTTCACAGTAATGATAAAAGAAAATCACAACTCTATGCTACTTATGAAAGAGGAATTCAAAAAGTCTAGAAAGGAGATTGAAAAATTCAAAATGAATGATCTTATTTGGGAAGGTTCAAAGTTCCTCTTTTTTGGGAAAGAATAATTGAAGGTTGATATCATAGAGTTATGACATAAATTAAAATTATTGAATACGATCTTGATTCCCTATCGATCATAAGAACAAGATATTTCGCCACATTTAGTCATCAACACCTTATGTAGGGATTTTTATATATTCGATACAACAGAAAAATTGACATAAATACTCCATACATCTCATCGAGAGATCAAATCATATTAAGAAAGGTAGTAACCAAGTACAAGAATGTATCTTGGCTATCATTGGCTAACTTTGATAAAATCACAAAGGTCAAGAGTCACTTGAACTCTAAATAATATCTTATAGAAAAAAACTTCCTCCAACGCACATGAAATCCAAACATTCCAAACTATGCAATTGGTTATGAATTAGCTAGAAGATTGGGCCAGTAGCACTAAACACTCCTTAGATGCGTATGGCTAAAATGTGGGCATCTCAAAGTTCATCGCATGTCACCACATCAAATAAGATGAAAGCATTCAAATCCAATGTTAAAGCACAAAATGCACTCATGGGATCTTTATTTATTTATTTATCCTTAATCAAGTAATTTTAATTTTAATTCCATTAATTTGAAGACACAATTAACATTGAAAAAATATTTTTGTAAACTCTTATTTTAGACCATATTTCTGCTCAAAGGGGTTGATGATAGAAGGACCTATTTTGACATTAGATGTGCACATACCGATGCAAAAAATTTGTTGCTGATTGAATTCAGGCGATCATGCATCCTTGATTAATCATCTTTTATTTTTCACATGTTTATAGAATCATCTTTTATTTTTTCACATGTTCATAATGTTTTTTATGCTAGACCTATTTCCTATTCTAAGACATCATTTTAATTTAGTTGCCTTATGTTCGATATTTACTATCGAAGTTTGGTAATTAAAATATTGAGTTTTTCAATCAAGTTGAAGCTCTTATATAAAAGCCTGGAATCAAGATCATTCGCTTGTCAATACTTTCAAATCGTCAGATATTTGTTGTCTTTTATAGTTCCATTACTATTTATGTGTTTATGATATAATTTCTAGTACCGAATAGACTCGATCTTAATTCACATCTATTCAAAGTATATTGACTAGAATATTATTTTAATGTATATTATTGATTCGTAACTTGTTGATGGCTTAATAAAAGAACAAAGAAATTATTGTACTTGTTATAACATCTTATTGATTCTATTTTGGAAATATCACTATCTCAAGCATACTTATCCTTACTTTTTTTATCTTATGTGTTGATGTTCATTCTTTTGTTTGATTCTTATAATTTAGTATTAATATATGATGTATGAGATATGTAAATGAATCAACGATATGTTCGATTTTGGAAAATAATAGTTCATGCCTGCATCTAAATATCGCAAATTCCTCCTTTATCAAAAATTGGTCCTACTCTATTTTCTGCTTGAAATTTTATAAACAAGTAGCCGAACACTCGTAGTGTACAAGGGACCAACTTGCATCACTCTAGAGCTGGAGGATTCGTAACCAATGATTGTGTTCTTAAGTGGTTCCCAGCTTGGGGAAAATTTGAGAACCAACACCCGACACTCCTACTCTAAGTTCCATCCTTGTGAATCCTTGTAAATTATATTTGCACATTCTTTCTTTTTATTTAGTTCTTTAAATTTCCAATAATTTTTATTTTCTTCTCAAATTGTGTCTGCATTCATGTGGATATTTTTGTTTTGAGGCTTTTTTTCTCGGTGTTATAAACTTGCACCAAAGGATCTCTATCTAGTACATTCCAGTATATTGGTCTTTGCTTATGCAAATTAAAATTTGCCGCTCGAGATTGTTTAGTCTCTAATATTTATTTTTGTGAATTTTTCAAGAACTTTTCTCTTGTGTAGTTTCTTATGCCCAAGATATAGATAAATTCCTTTTTTAGTTTTGTATATATACATATATATTATCTTTCAAATGAATTGTCTCTATGATAAATATATATATTTTTTAATTTGCTTCATTGTTTGCTTGAATTTCTCAGATGAACTCATCAACTAACATTTTCATTTAGATTCTTGGTTCAATATTTTTGAACACAGAGCTCATATCAAGAATAAATCCCTTTGAGTTTGAATATGATTTAGGACATATATTAGATGTCGATGAATTGCTTCCTACGCTCAAATCATTATTAATCGCAAATCTTAATCTTATCAAAAAAATAATTTTTTTTTTGTCAACCAACTATATTGTTGAATCACGAAAAGATTTGTCTATTTATGGATACCAAATCCTATATATTTATGCATTTACCATAATGTTAAGTAAAAAAATATCATCAATAAATAGAACATTCAATTCTTTGTGATTATAATGACAATCTTGAAGGATTTAGAGGAATAATAGAGAGGCATTGAAATGCAAGGATGTAGCTTGGTCAAATGTTGGCCTTCCGATCATAGAACCAATTTCATGTTTTCTTCAAGAAAGTTCATTTGCAATCATAGAAATATTTTTTCTTGATTGATATTTACAAATGGTCCTTTACACCAATACTATGATAGATTATGTTAAACTATATGTTTTTATATAAAAATTGAAATAATATGTTTTAGATGTTTCCATCTTGGTGCTTCATGATGAAGGCTTATAGAAATGAGATATAAATATGCATAGGACATGCTCTCAGGTTTGATGCTGGCAAGATGAATTTGCTTTTGATTTCATATATATTTGAATAGATCTAAGTTGATGCTTTCTTCATAGATCAAATATTAGTTGAATACATGAGTTATTGTAATATACTTTGATACATACCACATAACATATTCAAATTCATAAGATGTTGAATAATTTCCCGAAAATTCTATTGCATAAATATACATTGAGCTAGGCTCATCTTTAACATGTTTTGACTAGGCTCATATTGTTTATTCATTAAGAAGACAACTAGATATTGAAATTGTAGGATGATCCTTATTCTTGTCGCTTCTTGCCGCTTAGATTCTTGACACAATCATATGCTTCTTATTCCTCTTTACTCATTGCTCTTGTAGTTTTCCCCCCCCTAGATAATACATTTATTTTCATATTCTATACAATATTTAGGCTCTTATTTTGAAGTCAAACTAGTGATAAGAGTCTTTAGGAACTATCCCTAATTTGTTCCTCATATATTCAAATGGTTCTCTAGAAAGTGGCTTTGTAAATATATATGTTATATGTTCTTTTTGTGGGTATGTATTCCATATTCAATGTTTTATCAATCACTTTTCTTCCGAGGAAGTGGTACTTTATAGGGATATTTTTAGTCATTGAGTGGTACACTAGATTTTTAGAAATACTTGTTGACCTTGTATGTCACTTAATAGATATAAGTTCACCGAAATTTACCTTTATATATTGTAGAGTTTTTTTCATTCATAACACCTATATGCAACAAGCACTAGGTTTTGTGTATTTAGATTCTTCTATAGATAGAGATATACATGTTTGTTTCTTTGCTTAACCATGCAACCAGAGAGACTTTCTTTCAAGTAGAATTCATCACCACTTTAACTTTTCTATGATCCACACAATCGTCCTGGCCATTTGTGCATGTTTTCAATGTACTTACCTTTTGGGTACCATAGCCCATAGTTTGTAGTCCCTTTTCAAGTATATGAATATCCTCTCCGTTTCTTCGGTAGATGATTTTGTTTAGGTGTTGATTGATATATTTCTCTAGTAATCCAACTACCAACATTAAATTTGGTCTAGAAAGTTGTTAGGTATTGGAAACTCCCTATCATAGATCCATAAAGATTTTGATCAACATCAGCTTCTCACAAAGGTCTCTACAGAATATTGAAATGTTTGGTAAATTCCTTTTGATTTTCAAATGGATGAACAATAATATCATATCTATAATATCACACTCTTTTGATCTTAATGAAATTTTCTAGCAGTGGCCCGTATCCATCTCAAGGAGATATTTTAGTAGACTTCTTATAAAAATCAAGATAAAATGTTTAAATATTAATTTCGTTATTTTGATTTATTTTGATAAACAATTCTTTATCTACTTTGATAGAATGACCCAATAAAGTATTTCAACAATTATAGATAGTTTTTTTAGATTGTGTTTATTGTTGCTTTTATATGAGACCTACTAAAGTATATGCAATATATTTTATGTCAATCTTTTTTGGTATATCTAATATTTTGCTCTTGGAAATTAAAGAGTGTGTTTTTATTCTTAAAATGAAATAATATGTATATATTCCGAAAATGATACTCTACATAATTTCTAAAATATCTTCCAAAATAAATAACAAAATTATATCAATCTTCATTTTTTTTTTTTTTTTTTTTTTTTTTACAAGAACGGCTATGAGATTATATTAGAAAGTGGCCAAGTGCCATCCAAGATTACAATATGCTGGCCTAGCCCTTGGGCCTTTCCGCCATGGTTCCATCATAGTTCCCAAATTTTGGGAATCCACCATTTTTACACTTGACAAGAAAGTCTATCTTTGTTATTTTCCTAGTTTATATAAAACACACAACCGTTGTAAAATGAGACGAAAAACATTGCAGCTTTAAGGGATAGAGTCCCACTCCTCGCCTATCTATCGAAGGGAGCCTTTCCTTGTTAAATACCGCCTTGCGCGTCTCCGAATCCGCTCTTTATTGTTTTCTCTCAAAACATGTAGGAAGCTTGTAGCACCCGAAAAGCTTTCGCCATGTTTCGACCTCTAAGATCGGTCACGCGCTCTAAGATCCGTAGGAGAGGAGTCCTCCACTAGGACTTTGATGATAGACCGAGAATCTCCTATAATACGAAATCAAATACCGTTTATCTTTGCTTGCTTAAGCCCCCGCAAAAGTGCCAAGGATTCGCCTTGGATGTCGTTGAATGCCCGAGACCCCAAGCATGTTACCCATCACTGCTATGCCCTCCTTGTTCTTTATAATTCCTCCCCGCCCTGCCCAATCGGGATTGCCTTTTCGTGCCCCATCGAAATACAGTTGTCCGGCTTGTCCGGTGAGCAAGTCCGAAAGTTCTTGCTTGTTTCCTCCGAATTGCCACTCTTTTATGCTCTTTGCTGCCTTGTTTCTACGGTGAGGAAGTGAAGACCCAATGAGGCACCCCAATCTATATCCTTTTTGATTTAATTTGACTTCGATAACGCTTCACCAAAATTTTATTTCCGCAGGTTTTTTACTTTGATGGTGATGAGCCGAGGGTTTAATTTTTCATTCCTAAAAACTCTTCTGCTTTCCCTGCCGCATTTTCCAAAGATATGAATTTTGGCAAGGAGAACCATGTCGTTTTTAAATTCGTTTTTTGGAAGAGTTCCCGATAATAGTCACAATTAGGCAAAATAAGTCCGAGATATAGACATGAAGATTGAACCGTTTTCCAATAATTCATAAGGATCTCGCCGAATTGCTCTAGAAAATTTACATTCCGCATGATGTGTCAAGTACTCTCTTCGCCGTAGCATAGGTGGCATCTCGGATGGGCCTTGGAAAGCCTTTTTCTTCGCCTTTGTCATCCGTTAAGACGTTCCGTGGGCAAAGCAACCAAGAAAAGATGTCGACTTCTTGGGCAAATATTTGTGGAGTGCCACGCCGCCTTCCATACCGCCGGATCGGGGGCAACATGAGGGCGTTCTCTGCGTGCAATTATATCCCCGCGTTTACCGTGTATATCCCCGGACCGATCCCCAACCCCGAGCGTCTTGTTTACCTCGTGCGTAGGGGCGTTGCACATGTAACAGCCGATAAAGAAGTTAGACAGCTCCGGCTGCAGGCTCGGGAGGCATGGCGTAGGCGCCGCCGCCGGCCAGATTACGCACCACCGTGAGTCTGTCCCATGTTGTTTTAAACCCACACATCCATCCACCTGCCCGCCGCTTGCAAGGAGCTATTCGATGCTAAGGGTGGTTGCAAAATTATACTATCATCCCGAGATCTTAATACTTTTACCATTGCCTGGTATCCATAACGCTCCGTCTTGATAAGAGCTACCGCTTTGTGACAACGTTTAACTATGTGTGTTCCCGCCGTGGGAAGATTATTATCCGCAGATCTTTTTCTCGTTTCCCCATGAGATTTTTCCGCAGGGCTCTTGTACCTGTACTCGGTGAGGAGCGATTCGCCAAGAGCTTAGCCCCCATGGCGATATTTTGAGAGCATAAATCTTTGGATGTTAAGACCCTCCTTCCATCAAAGGCATACAAATTTTCTCCCAACTGACAATCCATGACGCCTGCCATTGAGTTTGCCACCTTTCCGTGTAAAAACTTATGGATGTAGGCTTCCATTTTCTTTATGATGCTGTGAGGGTGCTAGGAGCACGTAAAATTGGAAAATGGGTAGACTTCTTAGCATCGATTTGATTAAAACAAGTTTGCCCTCGCAAGGTTTAACCACCTAAAACCCTGTGCTTGAAAATTCTTGTCTTGAATTTGTCCAAAAGAGGGGCCTCAATCTCCGCTATAAACCCGATTGCGAAAGATGGGGTTGACCTAAATATATAAATGAGGACCACCGAGGGTGGCAAATGGCTCAGACTGAGGATGACAGAGAGAGTGTGGGCAGGGGTCGTCCAAAGAAGAACTTTACATTTGCCTTTGTTTAGACCGTTCGTAGCATCACCGAAATCATCTAGAACCTCCTTAAACCTTATGGCAGAAGGAACAGGAAAATTTCCCAAACGTATGGCATCATCTCGGCGAAAAGAGTGTGGTTTACATTTTTCACACTCGGCTATATTAAGCTCCCAAAATCTCCGATCTTCCAATTTCCGATCTAGAAAAGGTTTAGGCGTAGACTCGAAGAACGAAAAGCACGTGAGAGAGGGGCATCCTCGTCCGAGACCTCTTGATGCTTTGAAGAAGCCACCGCTCTCCCATTCACCAAATGGGGGCAATCCATGGCCGCAATACTAGCTCGAATCCGCTTACAAACCCACCCAAAGCCAAACTTTTTCAAGACTTCCAAAGGAAACTTTGCCTGACACGATCAAAGGTATTTTCTCTGTGTCTAATTTAATTACCATACCCTTCTCTTTGCCAGTTTGCTCCTCACTGATCGCCTGCACCGTAGATGTGTTATCGACACCGCCTCCCTTAACAAATCCTCCTTGGGATTCTATGTACATCATTGGAAGGATGCCTGTTAGCCTCGTTTGCAATTACCTTTGTGATTAATTTAAATTCAACACAGGCAGAGAAATCACAAGAATCAGAAGAATCTCTGCACCCTTTTCCTTGGGAATAAGGGCAAGAAAGGCAAGACTCAGTTCTCCCAAATTTTTGGCAATTTTGTGATTTCAGAATCATCTTAAAGAGATCTTCTCCACTATCCGTCAAAGAAGTTTGGAGGAATCGTCGTGAAGCCATCCGGCCCGCCAGTCCGCTCCATACCGGCTAGAGCTTTATTTCGGGATGGAAATCTTCTTTTCTAGTCAGCTGCTGATAAGTGGTGAGATCCTTGGGGTATCACCTCCAGAATTTGGATTTTGACCGCCTCACCCTCTTCTTTATACAAGTTTTTGAAGTGATTGTAGGTCGATTCTTTATGCTCTCAAAGTCTTTATGGATCAGATTGCCTTCTTTGATTTCTCTGCTATAGAATTAAAGCTTTTCCTTTGCTTGAGCTTTGTTTATGGAAAAAGCGTTTAATTTCTATCTCCCGCTTTAAGCCATAAACTTCTAGATTTTTGCCTCCAACGTTTTTCCGGAGCAAGCGTGCTTCAGGATAGATTTTTCAGCTCCTCCTCCTTATTTAAAATCTTCTTTTGTAATTTCTACACTGCCGCTTTAATGATGTCGAGCTAAGATTATCTTAGTCTTTCTCGTTGTAGGAGGGAAGACCTTTGGCCCAAGCTTTGAGGGCGCCTCTCTTTCAATCTTCTCGAGTTTTTCTTCCTCAGATGTAGAAGGCTGAGAACCCTTCACCGGCAACCCACTGCCTTGAACCAAGTTCAAAAACTCTGTGCTCTTTAACCCAAAGAGTATCGAACTCCGAATGGAATGGGACCAAGATCCTTGTGGCCCGTCATCTCTAACAAAATGGGCTTATGATCCGAGACACTACATGGAAGGATATGCACCGGATTCTAAACCAAGCAAAAGAAAAGAACTGCACACCAAGCATCTATCAAGTTCCAGCGCCAATATGACTGTGGCCTATTCTCTATTGGTCCAGCACTTACCGTTATCCTGGAGGGGTGCACGAGTAGATCCCGCCCGTATGATCTTCCACCCCAACTCCCTTGGCCGGGTCCCTTACTGTGCCTCCTCGACTTTCATCCGTGCGTAGAGTGATTAGATCCCCCCGCAATGACATGTTTCCAGTTCTTAGTCTCCTGCCTACCGGTTCGATGGAATCTCGCACTCCCTTTTCTCCCCTATGTTATTAGGTACGTAGACATTGAACAAAGTAGATAGTCTCCCTTGAATCTAGTGAGTGTAGCTTCAAGAATAGCCAGTCGGCTCATTGTGAGCCTCCGTGACCAGCCGTATTTGCAGGGGGTCTGCAGAGCCCAATCCCCCTAGAGGTTCCCCTTGATGATACCTATGCTTTTGGTCCGCTACTTCCTTCTAGAACTTTTTGCCGACGGAAGGAACTCATTGTCCCTCCATTTTGGTCTCCCGGGATCGAAGGATGTCCCGGGTTTCTTCTAATGAGATCTCTCACCGCTTCTTCTTTTACTTTTACTCCCATTCCTTCAGCTTCCAGGAGATGGTCTTCATCATTTGTTTCTTTGGTGAGGGCTCCCCCTCGAGCCGTGAACTTGATTTTTAACCGTCTTAGAGTTCTTGCCAAGGAGCTTTTCTAGCGTAGGTCGACTCACTCCCGGCAGCTCTGTTCAGAGGTTTCTTGATCTCTCTTTTTCTCTCTTGCATTTCCGGCCCTTGCGCATCTTCTAACCGATGTCCGCGTATCTCCGATTTCTCCATCTTCCTCGACTCCTCTCGAATCACGTTCCTCCTTGGGAGGCTTCGTCTCGCTTTTCCTTGTCCTCGTCATGATACTTCTTCGGGGTCTTGTTCCCGCAGTCTCGATTTTTCGTCGACTTGCGTCTTCCTCTTCCCCGGGGAATTTCTTCTCCGCGAGCTTAGGACCTCGAACTTATTTTCTTGAATTCTTGACGAGGATACATTTTGGGTAGTGGCGTGCTGAGATCCTGTGCCCTGCATTTCTTGTGATTTATCTTTTGATAACTTGGTTCCATCCTTCCTCCTTTCCTTTTTCTCCGTTTCCACCTATGTTCGGCATCCTCTAGCAAAATGGCCGTAGATGTGGCATTTGCGACATTTGAATGGGAGCCGCCGTAATCCAAGACTTGGAAGATGCGTCCCGCTACCCACCTTTATTTCGATGGAGTCTCTGTGAGCACTCCACCTCTAAGTCTACCTCGACGCGTATCCGGCGCAATCATATTGATCGTTGTTGTTGGCTCGTCTTCATGAACTTGCCCAAAGGTGCTTCCAATGTGTTTATGAGTCCTCCTGCCTAACAAGAACCGGCAGGTTAGAGCCTAACCAAATGTGAATCGCCGATTGAACATCCATACCGGATCAAAGTCCGGAGTCCATTTATTTAGATATAGGCCCCGTGTCCCATGAAACAGGGTCCTATTCCTCAAGATCGTCTTTATCCCTCCTAGTATTGAATTCAGTCAGAAGTAGCCTCTTCCCAAGCAGGCCATGAAGTGACTTTGTTCCCTGATCAATCGGATCCTGGGCTTCCTTGCAACCCGCTGATTTAGGAGAGGGTCGTAGACTCCGTGAATCGGGACCGACTGTGGCGCGATCTCCGTTAGAGACAAGGCAACTCCGGGATCAGCTCTCCGGGGTAGGGATACCTCCGCACACCACCTGTTTTTTAACAAACTTAGAGACGCGGTGTTTCTTCTTCTTAGTGTTAGTATGAATTCTTCGTCGAAGTGTACGAAAAGAACCACTTTAGCTACACATAACTAATAGCCCTAACAACAATAATGGTCAAGAAACATCTTCTAGATTCAAGTAATTAAAGTTAAAGGCCGCAACAAATGTATCTATAAATGGAAAGACATTAGCAAGTAGCAAAGAGTTTGTCTATGCATCCAACAGACAAGACAAGAAATACGATTTTTGAATGAATTTTTATATTACAATGGCACCTCAAGAAACAAGAAGGTGTATCCAAACATCTCCTCAATGGGGATGGGTTCTTTGTAGTCCTCAAAGATTCTCGCATCTAAGTTCTTCCTCTGATGTAGAAAACCCAATGTAGCAGGTAGAGCTCAATTATAAAATATAAAATGAGACTAAAGGATCCGTAGTGATCTAATGCGCAACAAAAGGTGAAGAATGATGGGGAAACCCTCCTATTTATAACAAAATATTGGGTCCTTCTTAGATCTTGCATGATTAAAATAATGTTAATCACATATAGATCCACCTCTATGGAATATTTTATTATTATTGTTGGAGGGGTGCCAAAATATTCTGTCAACCCTTGATTATGAAAAATAAATAAATAAATGATTTATTTATCTTTTAAGGAAGGAGTGATATAATCATAAATAATGATTTATTTGATTAATGAAATATCAGTCACATCCAAATAATAATATTTCCAACAATATTCCTAGAAAATAATAAGATAACTATGGAAGGCCCTATTAATTTCTTTGTTTTTTGGTTAAAGATCGGGAATAATTAAAATTATGGTTTAATTAATTATCTTTGGGGTTTAACATAAGGAAAGCGTCATTTGGGGTAAAACTAATCTTACATGGTGTACTGTCCATCTAATAATAAAAGCGCAGATGACCAAAACAAGAATAAGAATGTTCTCACAGGGACAGTCAGGAGCAACGTAGACCGAAGTACGTCGTAAGAATACACCGTACAACGAAGGGGAAATGTCGCAGAGAGAAGTGTGAGGTAGGATAGTGTGTCATACTAGACTCGAGGAGACGAGATCAAGAAAAACAAGTCTTTGCCATAGTACTGTAATAAGGCGGGGAGGCATACCTATGCCCGCCGTGACAAAGTACAAAAGAATAGTGTGTCCGCATAATAAGGACCGAAACCAAAGAGTGCAGCCCTGCATAATCAAGGGCGAGATAGAAATACAATGAAGAGTCTCACGTACATGTCGTGCTCGGGATAACAAACAGACTAGTACAAATAATAATTGAAAAGAGATAAATACACCCAAATGCCCTCTCGTAAATGAAGGGCTCACAAAATCCGACCGATACATGCAAATCATAGAGGAGCCGCAAGTGGCTAAGGCCAACATCATCAAAAGCCGGGAGCGGCATGGGTGCCGCAATGAAGAGGTCATCCGGCATGTGGGGCCACCTCGTGGCCACCCCTCATGAGGGCCGAGACATTTCACACACGCCTCAGAATCATCAAGAGTTGCCGCCGGGTCACCGGACTGCCCAAGATACGAATCTCGATCATGCCGAAAGGAGTCGGAGAAGCAATCAAAGCCTCTCAAAGGAAGTAAGAGATCCCCTTGCCGATCCGAGGCAATCCCCGAACAAAAGTGGAAGCCGGAACCAAGGGCACACCACCCTCTGCATCTTCTTCTAGAATAAAATGTGCCGATGTCGACAAGGAGGTCCGCCGCAGGTGAGGCAATGAAAGATCCTCAACTAAGGCACGAGAGAAGAACAATAGAGCGACTACGATTCGACACTAATGATGATAGTGGAAATGGGAAGGATGGAGTGGCGACGGACGACTTCCTTTGTTAGAGCATAAAGGGCATGAATGACATGGCAAATAATCGACACAACATCTAAGGGACAGGGACAAGTGGGGCCGAAGGTCATAATGCGACGCAAGAGAGGGACCAAGCAATGAAGGATGGAGGGCTATATGGGTGTAAAAGACGCAGACAGACTCTATGAATGCAATGATGACTCGACTTGGATGCTCTAAACAAGGGCTTAATTTATAGTGCCGCTAATATCAAAGAAAGGCCCCAATGGGGGGTCAAGGAAGCATGAGTGACAGCAAGGGCACGTGACGAAAATCACACGAACATGGACAAGTAAGGAGTTTACATGGTGCCCCAAGCAACAAGCGGGCGTAAGTGAGGAAATTCGATTTTTTAAGGAGCGGTGAAGTGACCCTTCGTGGAAAAAAGTGTCCAGGTGAAGTATCAAATCACCAAAATCTAAGTAAAACCCATTTGAGAGCTCGGTGAGATCTATTCAAAGGCAGCCGACGGTTCGTCGAATGGGGCTACTAAAAGAAATGTTGAAGAAATAAAAAAGAAGAAACAAGGGGTTCTCTTTTAATGAGGCATTGTCCCTCCAAAATCATTCATTTGCTATTGTTAAGCCGTGGTGAATGTGGAGAGGAGAGAAGGCCCTAAATCTTGCGGCTAAATCTAGAGAACAAACCGACCGTTGGATTCAGATCCGCGCCTGGAGGCGAGAGGCCTAACCTTGCTCGTGATCTTTAGTTGGTCAGCACGGCGCTGAGGGCCCAAAACCCCGTAAACAAATTTCCTCCTTTCATTCTTCATGCCTGTCAAATTTTTGGGTAAAAGTATGACCTGTAGATTTGTGCAGTTAGGGCAAACAAGTGCGAATTCGGTCCAGAAATGGCGTAAACTCTGACTCCGGAGATGAGGGGGGTTTGGTGTCGTTTTATGGTCAGAGTTGGGATTTTGTGAAGTAGGAAAATGAAAAACAGACAATGAAGTTATCCTTACAAATCCTTACAAATGATGTATACCAGCTTCAACAATGAGTCGAAACTTCCCATGACCTAGGACATCATGGGCTCGAGCCATATACTTTTGGGAACAAGGTCGCCTTCGCGGGTGGTGCGCAGGTTGACTTTCACTAAAATTAGTTGCTGTTTGGGCCGCTTCCCATGGTTTGCAAGGCAACACGGCGGTTTCTGAGGCACGCCACATGATAAGTCATTGTTCTAGCGGTGGGGTGTCGTGAGAAGTTCAACGGCTAGCTGGGGAGAAATGGAATTTCACACTGACAAAATAAGACAACCTCCTTCTCCAAAAACGAGGTGAGGAGGGTTATGGTTGGGGGGAAGAGGTGCTCCTGCCATTGTGTATTGCCAAAATGTATCTAGAAAAATGGAATTCCAAACACATTTTATCGATGTGGTGTGCCATTTGTTCTCGTTATGGTTATGCAAACATATGAAATGGAGGATTACCAATTCTTTTGGTACCGTATATAGGGATCAAATGGACTTTAAGTTTCCGAATTGGTATACCTCGGTGTCACTATCCCAGAAAGGAGGATTTGGAGATAATGAATTGATGCTCGCAGAAAAGCTTGGTAGGTTGGTCAACAATAATGTCTAAGCGACGGGTTGTCGATGTGAAGATGAGGAACGATAAGGGGTATCGTCCCGAGAGTGATCTCGAAGTGATATGGGACTCTAGAGGTTCTTCTAAATGTGGAAGAATACTCGGGTCTAGAGTCAACACGACCGCATACACTAGGAGAGTGGTGGAGAATGGCGTCTGTGGTCTCTCGAATGTGGGTGCCCCCTTACCCAAACATTGGGTTTGATGTAATGGCCACAAGGTGGATGTGGTGTCAACGCATGGGTTCGATGTAAGGGAATAGATAAAGTCGTGGGTGGGAATTTCGTCCATAATGTCGTCATCGTGAGAGAAGATGGGGTGACCGGTGGAAGAAGGTCCACTCCAGCGGTGGAAGTGGCCGAATCATCATCATGAGTAAGCAGAGGTTCATATGCGCATCGTCACAATGGGTGACCGAAGAGTAAGTAGATAACCCGACGACCGAGTGAGCTCCAAAATGACCGTCGAAGGAAGGTCAAGCGAAACAACAAAGGGAGGATTCGATGGAACGTTCCCCAATGGTCCGTCTCATGGATGATGTACAAAATGGTGACTCGAGGGCTCCGTTGTCGGGGTGCCGGGAGGCGGAATGTGAATGTCCTCCGGTCCGATCGAAGCGGCCTTGAATTGGCTGCGACAAGTCCACAGTGAAATCCGCATCAAGGCTGTGAGCCGCAGGTGGGTGTAATGGCCGTGAGAAATTACGCGTGCACAAGGGTGGTTTGTGCGCAAGTGTTTGTGCTGGGAGGGAGCTCTGGGATAGGTGACATGGACTTCTCCGGGAGATCGTAGCCGTGGAATGTCTCATTGACTCCGAAGTTTGAGGTGGGGAAATTCAGACACATGTGAGTGGTATGACCGACGACATCACACAAGGCGCATCGAATGGCGTTTTGGTGGTCGGGAGGGTAAAGGATGTCGGGGGTGCCTGGATCTGATGGGTTGCCCTCCCGCGGGCTTTGCCTTTCTTCCCGGGAGCCGCTCTGAGCAACAGAGAAGGGTCCCGTGGAGGTGTCGGGGGCACGTGCTGCGGAGGAAGCGGGGACTCTGCTGAACCTGTCAAAAGCCATATAAGTTTTGGGGTGACCAGGGGGGGTGGCGGTCGGGGTCAAGGTACTGCACCCAGAATGCCTCCAAGGTCGTTAGGGAGAGAGAGGGTGGCCAAGGACGGGACGGAATATACCCAAAAGGAGGGGGGAGCCAAGAAGGGGATTCGTCCATCGTGGTAGGTGACCAGGAGGTACGGCTCCAAGATGGTTAAGGCCGGGGGACCGAGCCCGGAGGATAAAGAGGTTCGGGGATGTCAGCTCGTAGGGGAGGGCCGAAGGAGGAGGTCCTGGCCGGGGGAGACATCAAGTAGGAGTGGGTTGTGGAGGGCGGGGAGGGTGCGATTAGCCGAGGCAAAAGTCATTATGGCACTTCGAGACGATTGCATCATGCAAACATTCGATGTCGGGATCAAAAGAATAAAGAGGGTGGGAAGCGTGAGGAAAAGTACCCGCGGTGGTGGAATCTTTATAAACGCTGGGAGACAATCAGTCAAGGAATCGACGGTTTGCTTGTTGGCTACGGTGAAGAGATGGTCGCCTGGCAAGGCTGGCGGTGGAGATTCGCGCTCATGATACGATAGCCGGTCAATGGTGACTATCTTCCCATTATGTGGAAAAGACATCTTGCGGAAGACCGCGGATGGGACAAAGCAGACATGGCATAGGTGTAGCTTCTCGCCTAACAGAATGTTGTGGTGTCGAGAGGGCGGCCACTGACCGACATCAACGCAACAAATGCATTCTGGCGGCAGGGTGATGAGCCACACAAAACAACAATAAAGCCGGAGACATGACCGTCCTGTGCTCGAAGGGTGATCGTGGAAGGGGCCACTGTGGATCCGGAAGCCGTTTTAAACCGAAGCGATACCACAGTGGATGCCCCCTCATCAATTATACACGGATACAGTATGCTTCCGGATTTTGACCGGGGATTTGGAAAGCAACTAAGGGAGGAAGAGGAGGGTGGTCCGATTGGAGTGGGAGTGCCGAAACAATCATTTGGTCATCGCCAGGATCAACAAGACTCCACTGCGTATAGTAGAGCCTCCTTTGGAGGTGAAGGGCACGGACCGGAGGAGTTCCAAAGGTGGAAATGGCGCAGGATTGCAAGTTTCAAATCATCTACTATACCGTACGATTGAGCGGCTCGGGACCGAAGCAACATTTCGCGTAATGGACCCTTTGGAATCTTTTGGGTGAACCTCAACTTTTGGGTTGAGGGATGTAAGGGGCCATCGGATGTCGAAAGAGGTTTCCGTAGAACTCCGAAGATGGAGGTCGGGAGCGTAATCGAGCAGAGGCTCGGGGTACCGGGCGAGACCGAGTTTGAAGGTGAAGGTCGACGATGAATTTGACATCTACGCATCATAAGGATCCGTAGTCGGAGGGAACGAAATGGACGAGGGTGTGGTCGCATGGTCGTTCTGGGGTTGGGTAGCCACGAATCCCCCGTTGAGGGAAAGGGATCGCTGAAAACAATGGTCGGGTAGGCCACATTTAGAGGCAGCGTGAGGGGAGGCGTGTTGTCCGCGCAATGTGGCCGAGACGCCCACATCCGTCGCATCCGGGGGTAAGAGAGGACACCGTGAGTGTAGTGACCGTAAACACCGCAACACGAACAAGGCTTGTTTGTGCGAAGCGGCTCGTCCGGCCCGGGGCGGGATGCCCCGAGGGCCGGGTTGCTAGTAGTGGTCCACTGCACTGGGTCCTCACACGGGGGCGACACTGCTGCCCCCGCCGCCTTCTTTGAGAAGAAGGGGGATTAATCGCACCCCGTTGTGCAAATAATTGCCTCAGAGGGGGTTGTATGTGTCGCGTGTGTCAGATAGGCAAGGGAGGCGGGAAGCCACGGAGGAGGCCGGGGAGGAGGCCGGCGCACCAGGGGCCGTGGATAAGTAAGGGTTGGGTTGGCCACATTGAGGTAAGCAGGAGGTTGGGCAAAAGGGGAGGCATGCCGTATCCCGGATATGCTGCTGCCGTCGGGAGGGGAAGAGTGCTTGATATGCCGGCCCCTCCCCGAGGGAGACCATGCCCATAGGGGGGTGAGCGTATGGTGGGAAAGAGATCCAACAATACCGCCTACGAATGAGGCCCCCTGTGGGCGCGCCACCGGCCCGGGGATGTCGTGGAGAACGGCATAAACATGTAACCGCATTGAGCGTAGATCAGCGTCATGGTCAAAGCTATTTGGAGCGGCCGTACGAGGAAAGTGAGGCGACATCTTTGCCGATGGGAGACTCGGGAGGGGTGCGAAGGAACCACCCATGTAAACTCCGATCTTCAAAGGAGTGGGGCTCGACATAAGCCCGCTCGTCGCCATTCCCGGAACATGGCGGAAGGCGTGGTGTGAAGAGGATTGCTTAAATGAAGTCAAGAGCTCCCGTACTGCGTTGTCGTATCTGAGAGGGAGTCGAAGTACGACAAGAAGCGTTTGGGCAAGAGTCTCGAACGTGTAGTATGGGAAGAAGGCGTGGTCTGTTCGACATACCATTTAGAAGCTCGCCGTAAGCGTGCATTGGAACAAACGAAGACGATGGAGTCATCGGTAATGGAGTTGAGGAACACCACATGTGGAAAGACCGCACGGATTGGTTGGCTCCAAGGCCTCGAACTTAGGGATATCGCAGGCGCTTGGTGGGCATAATGCCAAGTAGTATTATGGTGAATGGGGTCGTTAATCAACCGATGGAAATCGGGAGGCCGAGGCTCTGCAATGTACGCAAAGACAAAGGTGGCCGGAGTAGTGGTTGTGACGGTTCCGCTAGGAGTGTGGGCCGGCATTGGGGCCGGGAGAACCGCTAGGCATTAGGCCTCGATCCCCGACATGGTGAAGGTGACAAAGGAGAACCGAAGGAGAAGAGGGACCCGATGAATCGTGAGAGGAGCCTGAGTGCGGACTCGGGCGTGACCGGCTCGACGACGGCGTGCAGCGGGAGCAGTCGATCAACCGTAAACCGAGGGTGAAGGCCAAGAAGTCTCCGGGAATCCGCGCCTTGGGGGCGCAATGATGACAAAAAAAGAAGAAGGAAACCTATTAAGCAAGAAAGTAGACAATCAAGAAGGTCAAGGCGCATAAGGTGCGTTGGACAATTGATTTTAGAGTCTTTGTTAAAGTGTAAACCGTGCGTTTCTTCACTTAGGGTCAAAGGTGTGGTGTGCGTTAATTTTAATTTCTTAAACCCTTTCCGTTGTTGAGAGAAAAAAAGTGTGCCGCGTAGCTGAAAATAAACCTACAGAGAAATTAATAAATGTCAAATAACGTAGAAAAATAACAACATTTATGTACTGATTAACCCAAGAAGGTGGGTTCTCAAAACTAGTGTCAAAAGAAAGGGAAAACTATGGAAACACACACAAAGGAAGCTCACCGTATCTAGGGTCAAAGGGGGAGCGTAGATCCGAGGATAAAGTCGTTGGTACAAGGGGTGCGCATCACGCCCAAGAGACAGGCAAGGTGGTCGGGAAAAGGAAATCACAAAAAACCGGGGAGGGCAAGGCGTGCCTGTGCGCAGGTCCACACAAACGACAAGAGGTGATTTGAAAGGGAAAAGAGCCGATTTCAAAGGATCCGAAAGTGAGGTAACAGATTCGGAAAAGAGTGGGGTCAAGCTCGAAACCGACGGCTGAAACAAATTTTCGAACTCTTCCACAAAAAGTGGAGGGTACTAAAGCCCCAAGGGGTCGGGTTCCCACTTAGATGAGTAAAAATGATCGCATCTTGTCAAGGCCGAGGTCGCAGGTCAAAACTCCCCGGGCAGAGACCATACAACCTTAAAAATTACGAAAAAATGCCGGAAAAAAAGAAGTCGCAGTTCCGACCTAATCCGAGTTGTGCCCAGAAAACAAGCAAAAAGTGCGTCTGTGTCAGCAAGCCGCGAAAGCCAAAAAGGTGCGACCTCCCCGTTCGGCTGAGCCGGCGGCATCTTCGAAAATTGCCGTCTCGCCTGCGGCCGGTGTCGCTACTCCGGCGCAATAGGCCGTAAACACACTAAGTTAGAAATTTAAGTTGTGTTTTATGAGAAAAATGACATGAAAAGAGAAAACTAAGCAAAATAAAAGAAGCCCTAGGGCTTGGAAGTAGGGGCCGGATATGTGAATAAGAAAACTGCTACGGTCGTAATTTAAAACCCGTGTGGAGTCGCCATTTGTGTTAAAGGACTTTTCGTCGACAAAACGAAAAGAACCACTTTAGCTACGCATAACTAATAGCCTCTAACAACAATAATGGTCGCAAAACATCTTCGTATTCGCAATTAGTAGTTAAAGTGTCATAAACAAACGTATCTATAAATGGAAAGACATTAAGCAAGAAAGTAAAGAGTTTGCTCCATGCATCCAAATGTATTAAGACAAGAACACGATTTTTTGAATGAAATTTTTATATTATTGCACCGGGAGGAAACAAGAAGGTGTATCCAAATATCTCCTCAATGGGATGGTTCTTTTGTAGTCCTCAAGACTTCGGGATCTAAGCTTTCCTTCTCTCTTTGTAGATGTAGAAAACCCAATGAAGGTAGAGTTCTTACGGGAGCAAATGCGTAAATGAGACTAAGGTATAGATCCAGAGTAGATCTAATGCGCAACAAAAGGTGAAGAATGATGGGGAAACTCCTATTTATAAACATATTGGTCCTTCTAGATCTTGGTGCATGATTAAAATAATGTTAATCACATCTAGATCCACCTCTATGGAATATTTTATTATTATTTGTTGGAGTGGAAAGGGTGTTTGACTGGGTCAAATCCCTTGATTAGTGAAAAATAAATAAATAAATGATTTATTTATCTTTTAAGGAAGTGGTTGGGATATAATCAAGTAAATAATGATTTATTTGATTAATGGTGGTTTGATTTGGTCATATTCAACAAGGAATATTTAAATAATTATTCCTAGAAAATAATAAGAGGTCCAAAAGGTGTATCTCATTAATTTCTTTGTTTTTGGTTAAACATGACTGGGAATAATAATTAAATTATGGTTTAATTAATTATTCCTTTTGGGGTTTTCGTAATTAACATAGTGAAAGCAGTTTTACTTGGGGTAAAACTAATCTTACATGGTGTACTTGGGTCCATCTAATAATAAAAGGTTAGATGACCAAAAAATGGTGTAACACTTAGGTAATGAAGCAATCAAGGAAGAGAAGGCGGCTGAAGCATCCGGAGGAGGAGACAGAGGGGGCCCTTGAGGCGATCCTTGGGTCTCCATAGTCGTTGTGAAGATCGAGACTCACCCGACCGCTTCTCGCATATGGCGAGGCAGGCATCTCCGAGACCGAGTACAGAGGATCGGCACCGTAGGAACGCCTGAGGATCCGTGCGTGTGATCGGGCAGAGGGCGTCGTCCGGATGGCCGAAACGTGATCCGGGGGCAGACTGTCAGACCGCCCATCAAGGCTCCTCAGGGGCCGTGAGGGTCGAATGCAGCAAGGAGGCCGTGGAAGCACTGCTCGGCCTCGGTTTCTGTGAGCTAATCTTGAGTTGGGGTTATATCAATCTTCATTTTACACAATTTCCAAAACATCATTTAAAAAAAAATGAATTCAAAAAAAAACTTTCAAAATAAATAATATATAAATTAATAAAATCAAATAAGAAATTTCAACATTGGCCCCATTCACTACTCACTGTGTGGCGTCGGTGGATGACATTGGTGATGGACGTGTTGGAAGACATTGCATGAAATTTCAACATACTTTCAACAAATATTCCATAGATGGGAATGAGGAATGATGAAAACGAGATTGTGTGATGAATGTTGATGTAAACGTGGACGATATAACATATTATGCAGGGGCATCAAGCATCCTTGATTCATGAAAGACCGCATATTTTCAAGGTACGTGTCTAGTCTAACGATCTCAAATTTCAACACATAGAAGAATAGTTTGAAGAAATTTCAACATTGGCCCCATTCACTACTCATCGAGTAGCGTCGGTGGATGATATTGGTGATGGGCGTGTTAGAAGGCATTCCATGCCATTTGAAAAGAATTTCAACAAATATTCCATAGATGGGAATGAGGAATGATGACAATGAGATTGCATGAGGAAGGTTGACGATTTGTAAGGTTATGATGGGATGACAGGCATCCTTGACTCTTGAAATCAACAAATATCATCAAGGCATGTGCCTAGTTTAACCATGTCAAATTTCGACTCATATAGGGACAATTTGAAGAAATTTCAACATTGGCCCCATTCACTAGTCATCGTGCGATGTAGGTGGATGAAATTGGTGACGCGCTTACTAGAAGGCATTCCATGACATTTCAAGGAGAGTTTCGACAAAGATTCCATATATGGGAATGAAGAATGATGACAATAAGAGTGCATGATGAACGTTGATGAAATGTGTAAGATCTCAAATATTATGTGAGGACGTCACGTATCTTTGAGCCTTGAAGCCCTCACATATCGTCAAGGCATGTGTCTACTCTAACCATCTCAAATTTCAACGCATACAAGACAAATTTGAAGAAATTTCAACATTGGCCCCATTCACTGCTCACCATGCGGTGTCAATGGATGACATTGGTGATGGTCATGTTGGAAGACATTGCATGAAATTTCAAGAGAGTTTCGACAAATTTCTAGAGATGGGAATGACGAATGATGAAAATGAGACTGCATGATGAACGTTGATGCAAACGTGGATGATCTCAAATATTATGCAGGGACATCAAACATCCTTGAGTCTTAAAACCATCACATATTCTCAAGGCATGTGTCTAGCCTTACCATGTCAAATTTCGACGCGTACAAGAATATTTTGAAGAAATTTCAATGTTGGCCCCATTTACTACTCACCGAGCAACGTCGATGGATGACATTGGTGATGGGCATGTTGGAAGATATTCCATGACATTTCAGTAGAGTTTTGATTGAGCCCTAAATCCTATAATCCTCAAAGATCCTATCCAATTAACATATAACACCTCAATTAATTAACTATTTAGGCACATCTGACACTAAATATAGCGCTAAAAAGGGAGCTAACCAAGGCACTAAAAGGGGAGCTAAATCTGACAGTATTACTAGCGTTATTTTTGATGAAATTTCTGGTGTTATTTTTTGTGCTATTTTTGGAACTATTATGGCTTAAATGTTTTGGTCAATGCAAACAATGAAAAAAATAATGCCATCGTGATAAATAGCACTGTCTTTTTCAAAAAGTTGGAGAAAAAACACTAAAATGGTCTTTGGAAGAAAAAAGGGAGCTAATCACATGAATTTTTTGTAATGTGTGTAGCGATAATGAGCTATAATACTAGAACTTGGGCTTAAGGCACCTAATTTACACTTTAGATACCAAAAGTCCAAATACAATGTCAAATAGACATACAAACCAAACTACAAGCTCAATTAACATATGCCTTTAAATGCACACGAGGGAAATTAAAGAATAGAAAATAAATAATGGCACACCATAAAAAATTGGAAAAAGTAGCTAAACACTAAAATATTTTATCCTAGAAACCCATAATTGGAAAAAGTAGCTAAACTTTGAGCTTTTATGCTCTTATATTATCAACCAAATGTTATAGCTAGATTACAATGAAAATCAAACTTGGTCCATACCTAAGAGAAATGTTCACAGGCATCATTTAATCATCCATACACCATGCTCTATTTATAGGAACATAAAACCCTAATTTGAAGCTTCTCAAGTTAGTACAAGTGGTTAAAGATTAGTGGCCAAGGTTATGGGAATCTTAAGAATCCAAAATCTTTTCTGACTAGTTATGTTTGTATTAAATTTCCCCTTGACCAACAATTTAGGTCATTTATGCGCATATGCATAGTTGTGATCCTTTTGACTGCTCTAGTTGGTTATTGAATTATGTTAGTTGTCGGTTTGCCATAAAATTCAACTAATGTAAATACTCTCGACTTAACCATCATCCTATTGAATTGATTTCTCATTTCTTTGACTTTGGTTGTCTTGTCGACTTATTGTTCTAGTTGATTGTTTCCTACCAAACTTGTTGTGGTTCATTCCGAGTCATCATACCCTATTAGTATATGAAACATATATGGAGACCTGCTAAAGTATATGAAACATATTTTTATGTCAACCGTTTTTGGTATATCTAGTTTTTTTTCACTTAATCTTAAAGAATGTTTTTTATTCTTAAATGAAATAAAAAAATGTATTTTTTTCCAAAAAAAACTTATTATACATAATTTCTTAAATATATTTCAAAATAAATAATAAAATTATATTTTTACACAATTTCAAAAATGACATATTTGGAAATAAATAAATTTAAAATATATAGATTAATAAAGCCAAATAAACCTAAAAAAATTCTTAATAATAGATTACTATCTTCATTACCAATTACAACGCATACAAGAATAATTTGAAGAAATGTCAATGTTGGTCCCATTCACTACTCACGAAGCGACATCAATGGATGACATTGGTGATGGGAATGTTGGACTTGTTGTGGTTCATTCCGAGTCATCATACCCTATTAGTATATGAAACATATATGGAGACGTGCTAATGTATATCAAACATATTTTTATATGCATATTTTCATCCATAACACCTGTATGAAACAAGCAATAGTTTCTATGTATTTTGATTCTGCTATATATAGAGATATTGATGATTGTTTCTTGCTTAACCATGCAACCATTGACTTTCCTAAGTAGAATGCACCACCACTTGTAGTTTTTGTGTCATCCACACAACTCACCTTGTTTGCATTTGTGCATGTTTTCAATGTAAATTTCTTACCTTCTGGGTACCATAGCCCATAGATTGTAGTCCCTTTCAAGTATAAGAATATCCTCTTTATTGCTAGTAGATGACTTTGTTTAGGTGTTGATTGATATCTTTCTAGTAATCCGACTACCAACATTATATTTGGTCTAGAAGATGTTAGGTATAGGAAACACCCTATCATAGTTCTATAAATATTTCGATCAAAATCAGGCTTCTCACAAAGGTCTCTAGAATATTGAAATATTTGGTGACTTCCTTTTGTTTGTCAAATGGATGAACACTAATATCATATATAGAATATCACACTCTTATGGATAATAAGGAAATTTTCTAGTAGTGTATTTCTTATCCATCTCAAGGAGATATTTTAGTAGACTTGTTATAAAAAAAATCAAGATAAAATGTTTAAATATTAATTTCTTGTTATTTTTATCAATTTTGATAAAGTATTTTTATTCTACTTTGATAGAATGACTTGATAAAGTACTTCTAAAGAATTATAGATAGTTTTTTTTACATTGTGTTTAAAGTTTCTTATATATGGAGACCTATTAAAGTATATGAAATATATTTTTATGTCAATCATTTATGGTATATCTAATATTTTTGCATTTGAAATTAAAGAGTGTTTTTTATTCTTAAATGAAATTATATATATATATATATATATATATATATATATATTCTAAAAAATGACACTTTACATAATTTCCAAAATCTCATTAAAAAAAAAAAATGAATTCAAAAAACAACTTTCAAAATAAATAATATGTAAATTAATAAAATCAAATAAGAAATTTCAACATTGGTCCCATTCACTGCTCACTGTGTGGCGTCGGTGGATGGCGTTGGTGATAGGCGTGTTGGAATACATTCCATGAAATTTTAAGAGACTTTCAACAAATATTCCATAGATGAGAAAGATGAATGATGACAATGAGATTGTGTGATGAATGTTGATGTAAAAATGGACGATATAAAATATTATGCAAGGGAATCAAGCATCCTTGAGTCATGAAACATTCACATATTGTCAAGGCACATGTCTAGTCTAACTATGTCAAATTTCAACACATAGAAGATTATTTTGAAGAAATTTCAACATTGGCCCCATTTACTGCTCGTCGAGCAGCATCGGTGGATGATATTGGTGATGGGAATGTTAGAAGACGTTCCATGGAATTTGAAGAGTTTTTCGACAAATATTCCATAGATGGGAATTAGGAATGATGACAATGAGACTGCATGATGAATGTTGATGATCTCAAAGGTTATGATGGGATAGCAGGCATCCTTGACTCTTGAAATCAACACATATCGTCAAGGTATGTGCCTAGTTTAACCATGTCAGGTTTCGACTCATACAGGGAAATTTTGAAGAAATTTCAACATTGGCCCCATTCACTGCTCATTGTGTGACGTAGGTGGATGAAATTGGTGATGTGCTTGCTAGAAGGCATTCCATGAGATTTCAAAGAGAGTTTCGACAAAGATTCCATATATGGGAATGAAGAACGAGGACAATGAGAGTGCATAATGAAAATTAATGCAAATGTGTAAGATCTCAAATATTATGCGAGGACGCCACATATCCTTGAGCCTTGAAGCCTTCGCATACCTTCAAGGCATGTGTCTAGTCTAACCATCTCAAATTTCAACGCATACAAGACAAATTTGAAGAAATTTCAACATTGGCCCCATTCACTACACCGTGCAGTGTCGATGGATGACATTGGTGATGGTCATGTTGGAAGACAATGCATGAAATTTCGAGAGAGTTTTGACAAATTTCCATAGATGGGAATGAAAAATCATGACAATGAGACTGCATGATGAACGTTGATGCAAACATGGATGATCTCAAATATTATGCAGGGACATCAAAAATCCTTGAGTCTTAAAACCATCACATATTTTCAAGGCATGTGTCTAGTATTACCATGTCAAATTTCGACGCATACAAGAATAATTTGAAGAAATGTCAATTTTGGCCTCATTCACTACTCACCAAGCAACATCGGTGGATGACATTGGTGATGGGCATGTTGGACTTGTTGTGGTTCATTCTGAGTCATCGTAACCTATTAGTATATAAAACATATATGGAGACGTGCTAATGTATATGAAACATATTTTTATGTCAACCATTTTTTGTATATCCAATCTTTTTTCACTGGAACTTTAAAAATGTTTTTTATTCTTAAATGAAATGAAAAATGTATTTTTTTCAAAAAAAAAAAAAACTTATTATTTACACAATTTCAAAAATCACACACACACACACACACACACATATATATATACCTTAAAAAAATTCTTAATAATCTTCATTATCAATCACAATAATTTTATTTGCTTAGGAATTCCATCAACACAACCTCCAACTAAGTGAATTTAAAAATGAATCATAAAAAAAGAGACAGTCTTTCTATTCTTTGAAGTGTTTATTAATGTGGACATGTTTTATAACCATTGTTGGCTTTTAAACAAGTCTAGTTGCTCACGAAAAATGTATATAATAGTACCACATTCCTTCACACAAAAAGGTATAGTTCTGGGATCTTAAAATTATTTTTTGCACAAAAAGGTATATGCCTAGTAGGTAGTTCTCGGATTTTCAAATTATTTTTGGTTTAGTGTCGAAAATTATACTCTACTTTACACCAGTGTTTGTGTTTGAATTGAATTGGGTGATTAACAAATAATGGACCACGCTTATGAATGGATGAGATATGCCCATGCCCATTCGCACCAACACAGAGATGCAATAAAGAACAAAAAAATTGTTGTTATTATTATGAGGATGATCGTGGAATCCGCAGGTATTTTACACCAAAGGAGCAGAATTGGAATTGGAAGGGAAAATGTTGGACAACATGATTTGGTGTCTAGTGTGACTGTTAACAACATGCAGAGATAAAAATATTTAATTGATTATGCATACTTATCATATCAGGTTCAGGTGGGTCCGCCTGAATTAGAGAATTTAACAGAAAATGTTAATATGCATGATTTATTTAATCAACTTCGACAAGTGGGAGGAGAGATCGTCACACACCAAAATGTGAATGGGGAGTCTGTGACAACATACGATTCATTGGATGAAAATATGATTATACTTCAATACATAGTGACATTAGACAATGGAGAAATTCAGTTCTCCACTCAAATTATATGGAATTCCAGGTTCAGTTGGCAGCAGCTCCTGCAACAGTTAGAGGAGAATACGATGTATGACTTCAATTTTGAAGCTGAACAGATGATTGTTGTTGCCACGAATTACAATGTTGGAGAGGAATTAGGTGTTAGTAGTAGTGCTGCACAGGAAGTAGTGGAGAGGTTTCCTGACGTTATAATTGGGCACCACCACGATGCAAATGCGAATGAAGATGGAGATGGAGATGATGACATGATGTGCGTTGTTTGTTACTACAATTTTGGTAGCCACGACGATGCGAATGGGGAGAATGCGAATGGTGGAGATGACAATTTTTCAAGTGCGAATGGGAATGGAAATCTGAGATGACAAGTTTTCAAGTTTCCATTACATATCGCTATGGATGCATCTGACATAGTTGTGGGTGTTGTTTTGGGGCAGATGGAGGGGAATAAACCTTACACCATTTATTACATCAACAAGAATTTAACTCCAACAGAACTCAAATACACTGTGATTGAGAAGGAATTCCTAGCAGTAGTGCATGCTATCAACAAATTTCAGCACTACATCACCAGGTATCAAGTATTTGTACACACTGACCATGCTGCAATTCGATTTTTGATGAACAAACCTATTACTAATGGTAGAGTTACATGATGGTTATTGTTGTTACAGGAATTCGATATTACTATTTTAGATAAACCCGGAAAGGATAATGTAGTTGTTAATTTTATTTCTAGATTAACTATAAATGATGATTGCATTACCACTGAGGAGTCTTTTATAGATGAATATATTTTTTCCATCTCTACTCACTCACCATGGTATGAAAATATAGCCAATTACCTTGTTGTAGGGAAATTCCCACACCATTTATCTTCCAAAGAAAAGAGGAAGATTATACAACATAGTGCTACCTACTTCTGGATAGAAGGCAATCTCTATCACACCAGGCCAGATTTTCAGATTAGGGGATGTGTTAGAGAAGATGAGGTATTTGAGATCTTGAAGGATTTTCATGAGGAACCCTGTGGAGCGCACTTCGCTGACAACAGGACAGGATATAAAGTACTCTCGACGGGTTACTACTGGCCAAATATATTCCAGGATGCCTAGAAGTTTGTGAAGGGATGTGATAGCTGCCAAAGGATGGGCCAGCCTCTGAAATCAGATGTGATGTCATTACAGCCTCGAATAGTGATAGAACCATTTGAGAAGTGGGCCATGGACTTTGTGGGGCCAATTAATTATTCATCACAACAAAAATCATACATATTGGTCTGCACCGACTATGTCACAAAGTGGGTTGAAGCAAAGAAACTAATTAGAAAAACAAAGCAGGCTGTTTCAGAATTCCTGTTTGAAGATATTTTTGTTCGCTTCGGGATACCCAGAGAGATAGTGACAGATGGAGGGCCTCAGTTCACATCTTATTTGATTAAGAATTTGGTTGAAAAGTATATAATTCATTACATAATCACTTAAACTTATCACCCACAAGAAAATGGTCAAGTAGAAAGCACCAATAAATTCATTGAGGGAATCTTAACAAAGACAGTAGCCATCCACCGAATAAACTGGGTCGAGAAACTTCCAGAGGTGCTCTGGGCTTACAGAACAACATGGAGAAACGCTACAGGCTTCTCACCATATGAACTGGTGTATGATAAGAATCCTCTATTCCCTATAGAGTTCAAGATAAAGACATTAAGAACAACATTGCAAGTCAATCTGGACTTAAGTATAGCACAAACACAAGATTGAATTAGTTCAATGAGTTGGAAGAGAAATGGAGCTGCTATTCAACAAACATAGATCATTCAGCAGCAAAGAGCTATATGGCATGATGGGTTTACTAAGAATAAGAAGTTCCATAAAAGAGATTGGGATCTTTTGTATGATTCAAGGTTCAAGGATTTCAAAGGAAAGCTCTACACTAGATGGCTAGGTCCTTACGAAGTAGACACAGTCTTTGACAATGGGACTATACAATTGGTCACCATCGACAATGTTAAGACACATTACTATTAATGGGCATTGTCTAAGGTTATATCATCAAGCCGCTTTGAAGGAAACATTTGTTAACATTGTCGTGGACTCCGATCTTCATGTTACAACAACAAGGGAAAATTCCCACATGCAGCCTGAAATTTGAAATTCCAATAAGTGAAGCAGCTGAAAACCACCCTTGTGGCAGTTGTTACACATGTTAAAAATAATAATAGTAATAGTAACAACAACAAAAGAAAATAAAACAAAAATAATAATAGTAAATCTAACTGTGAAAACCCCTTTCTGGGGTGCAGTCAGACAGTTTGTAATAGCTGAAAACCACTTTTTTGGCGGCTGTTACACCCATTTTTTGTTTTCCTTCCTTAAAACATCATACTTCCTTCTTGATACACTTTATAAAGATGATGTTATTAATTTGATTTTCTTTCTGTACCGATTTATCATAATCATTATGTTTTTTGAAGAATAATTTGAAGGATATCTTGGTTGTTACACATGTAACAACTGACAACCACGATCATTGTTTCTCATGTTTCGTCGCATAATAGCAATAATTGTGCCAACGAAATGCAATCGCAATGAGCACTGCAAGAAGTACGCTACCAATTCGAAATCCTCCTCCACGTCGCTTCAGGTATGTCATTCAAAAGGTAATGTCATCATTTATGATTTGGTGATTATTTGAAAAAGTAATGATATTCTCATGATGACCATGGGCAGCTGTCACCATTAAGGCAGTGGGGGATATATCTTGAAATCATTGAAAAAAATCTGGAGTCATAAACTGCTATCAAATCTGCATGCACCCAATTAATACCACAATTTCTAATGATGACTAAATATTCCTAGAAAGAGCGTGTGTACTTAGAACCCATTACTTTTCATAACGGGACATTTATGAAGAGTTGTGTGAGGTACGATTCAGTAATCCATAAATCCTGTCACCTCCCATCGAACTCCTTGACTGAAGACTTGTATCCTCATTTCAAACTCGTCATCTAGGATAAGCAAAGATGCCGAGAAGAAGTAAGCAGTGCAGTGACATTACAGTGGGTTGAGCAGTAAGAAGAAAATTTAGAAACAACAACAATATGGCTGGAGCAGTGATTAGGCACGAGCCAGATTCTATGGATGCCTTGCAGAACTGTCCAGAAGCTTGCCAGATATTCAGAGATGCCAGATGAATTGAGTACTTCCAGAAGCTGGAAGGCTCGAGACGAGGTTGTTGCAATCGAATTCCCTCTAAATTTGAATGACAACCAGACCCGAGTCAGGGTTTTGCAAATTGAGGTGAATGAAGAAGTAATCACCCGAGTAACTACATTTCCAGTAGAATGGCGGAGGTGGTTTAACATTAAAATCAATGATGCCTCCTTAAAAGAAGATTTCCTAGAAGGAGAAGAAAAGTTGGAGAAGAAAGGGACAGGAATCGACAGGTTATCACTCCCTCGGCCATGGGCTGATGTTGCCTTGGGATTAATTACATACATTACCTATGAGGGAAGATCCACTATTGTTTTTAATTATCACTTCCATCTACTCAATCACCTTCGGCACTAGCAAAAGGTTAACCTTCCATTCTACTTATTGGGGAATATTAAGCATATGATGGTTGCAGTAAAAAAAATAACACATCCGGAATCATGTGTGACCAATCATGGACTCATCAAATTTATCGTGATGAATTCCCTGAGCCAGTAAGGAAGGACTTGGGAAGAATTCAAGCGAAATATTTTGAGGACAAGCTGGGGAAAACAAGCTGTGACTTTGGGAGGAAGTCAGGCAGAAGCTGAAACCCAAACTCAGCCTGCCAAGGTCAGAATTGGGAAGTAACCCACTGATGAACCAATTGGAGATAGACGGCCAAACGGAGGGTAAAAGTTAACTTTCCCACGGAACCTTCACCCACAGCCGGAAATTAGATAGAAGAAGAAGTACCAAAAGAAGAAAGAGAACCTTCCTCATCAGGTAAGGACAAAACCCATGTCCTTCTTTTACAACCTGAAAATCTAAGAAAGTAAAATGAAGAATTGAACCAAAGATTATCTGAGGGGAAGGAAATCTTGGTATCTGTATGCACGACATGTTTTCCAGAACTAACAATAGCAGGGTATAAGGTCTGTGGGGTAAACACTAGCCTAATTGAAACAGAAACAGAATTGCAGAAGGTTGTTACACAAGAACCTGCTATGGATATTGTTGTTACACAAGAACCAACAGTTAAAGAAGAGCCTCCTATAGTAATTGACCTAGAGGCCGACACACAAGAACTTGTGGAGGCCACAGTTGTTACAAAAGAAACATCAATGGACACAGAGGCTACTCTAGGTGGAAATGAAGGGGCTAATACACAAGAACCCACTAATGAAGTTGTTGTTACACAAGAACCAGAAGCTGAGGTGGAATAGACCCATTCAACAGAGACTGTTACACCCATTATTGATGTTGATATTGAATGCAGAAGAATGCCAGGTCCCATCTCGGGATGGAGTTATGAGAAAATATTGTTAATTTCTGAATTACAGGAGTGGAAACAAGAAGCAATCTCCCTTCTGGAGGGGGCGATTTCGCTGAAAGAACATCGGAGGGAGATATACGCCCTACATGAAAGTTGGATGAAAGAAGAGTTGAAGAAAGGATGAGAGAATTATAAGAGGAAGGAAGCTCTGAATAAGCAGGAGGAACAACTACTGATGTTAAAACAACAGGTTCAGGATCTTACCATGGACAAGAAAAAAATTCTTGACCTTGCCCTCAATCTGTTGGGGTGCAGGCTACCTTCCCCATCCTACCCCATTTTTCTATGGGAACACTTCTTCCTGTTCAAGATGAAAGCTATTATGGAGGAAAAAACCTATCTATGCTTTTCCGCTCGCACATTCTTAGATGTATTTCAGGCCTTTGATTTCGACGAGCAAAGCCTGTTGTGTGAGTTATTCTTACACAATTATATCATTTGCAAGCATGTGAGTATGCAAATGGTGGTGACATTATTCTCCTATATGGGGGATCTGCAGTTGCAAGATTTTGTGTCCTTCATGAAGAATCAGATTGAGTGGCATTTGTCCACCAAATATATGAATTTTAATGAAGAGAAGATGGCATTATGGATCCGGGAAAAACCAGGCGGGAATTTAGAAGAATTTTTAGTACTCCTGGGAAAAGGGAACCTGCTACCACTTACAGAAGAATGATTGTGAACTTCTATCTCAATTAGTTCTCAATGATGAAGGGTAAAGCCTTGACTAGGTGCTTGAAACACATGGAAGGCAGTAGTGTTGAGCTACTAAAGGGGGACCCATTTGCATTCCAGAATTTTGTGGTGGCTGTTACACATGTACCAGCATATGCACAGATAGTACAAACCCTTGGTGCTTTGTGTCTCGGGTTAAGATTCAAGTTCCCTTTGATCTGGCTGCTAATTGAGGATTATCATAGAAATTATGAATTGAAAAAGTATAAATAAGAGTCCTGGGTATGGCAGCTGATGGCTAATCAAGGGTACAGGTCTGCGGATGAAGATACAGTTGGCGCTTATGATCTCACTGACTTGCACTAGAGATATTCCCATGAGAGATGATATTTTGCATGAGGACATGCAAGTGCTTCAGTTGGGGGGATCAGATGTTGGGTGCCAGTTTTGCACTTATTTCCTACATTTGTTTCCCCTATTTTACTTCATGAATATAACCATTGGGACTATCTTTGCCTCTTTTTCCTACCATTCTATCTTAACTTGTGTTATTTCACCTTATTTTCATTACTTTTCCATTTCATCAATTATTATAATGTATCATGTCTTTTTTATGACTAACTGAGGACGAATGTTTGGAGAAGATATATGGTCTTTTTTTTTTGTCTTTTCAAATGCTATTTGTAGCATAAAAGATCTTGAGCACGAGGTGTACAAGAGAATTTAAAGGTTTGTTGTTACAGTGAGCTGTTACACCATGTTGTTACAGACCCACTGACGAACTGCTGTTACAACTGTACCACTGATTGGATCTTGTCAACTCTTGATGATGACCTATCCTCTAGATGTTACTCTACAGTTTTGATTTATCGTGATAGCTGTAGAAGTTATTAAGTACTGTATTTTTGGGTAACAACCTCTAGGTGGTTTTGATTGCAATCTGTAATTTTCTAGTCAGAATTTTATTAAGAAGTTTTTGTAACCATATGTATTCTATTTTGATAAACATGAGAATCATAAGTTTCTCATGACTGATCCATTCCTCGTTTTTCTGAGATGTAACCACTATATAGTTCTCGGCCCCTGAGGTCGAAAGGTTAGGGGAGAAAAACATTACTTTGGCTCTGTAATTTTTGCTAATATTAATACAAGTTATCGTGTTGTTGCTGTTACATGCATCATATGATTTATTTTTGTTAAAGTTATTTCTATACCTGCGCCCTGCTAGGGAGGAAGGGCCCTCCTCTTTAGTAGGGATTGTAGCGGTTAAGGTTGCTGTGTATATGTATTCCTATTTTTTTATGTATCAGTGGAAGTGTTGTTGCTGTTGTTTTAGCTGTGAATAGATCTGCTTCAATTCCAATGTTTTATATGTGATATCAAAGATACCAACTGGGTAATTGTTGTGTGGTGTGCTAGGACAGATTAATTGAGGTGTGATTACAGTCTTGTAGATCAATTTATTTCTGCATTAGTGATTTCCTTCCAGCATTTACTTTAGCAATGATTTCCTTTATTTGGATTTTCTTCTGGTTGGATGTATTGGCACAAACAGTGCAGCTGTCTTTGATAATTTATGTGTATTGTTTAGTCATTTAACTGTGACTAATAACCCCCAAAAAGTAGACATCCATATTATTCACTTGCCTTCTACCAGGGACTATGAGAGCCGACATAATATGTTCATTCTTCACGGACAACCATGGGGGGATATTTTTTATTGATCACCACTACAGGCCAAACATAATAGTTGGTGTTCTGGAGGGAATATGGGTTGACTCCATCCATGGCTATGCTGAGTCGTAGACTTCATACTTCATCCTTGAATTTTTCGGGCCATGTATCCTCTATATGCTTCATCGCTATTGAATCAGTTGGGATTCACATAACTCCCAACTCACTTCTATGTGAGGCATGCCATCCCTACAACATGGCTAATTCTTTGCAACAAAAGAGCCTTTGAATCCTTGGTATTATAGGCATGTGCCTCAATATCTTAAAAGGAGGACCACATGATTTACCCTTCTTTTTGATTTATCATACCTCTCATGCCCACATTTCAGACATATATCTTTGTCTGCATATTCTCCTCTATGTAGAATACAATCATTTGGACATGCATGATGTGATATGTACTCAACACCCAACATTTTCAATAATTTCTATGCCTCTTCTCAGCTACCGAGTGAGAAATTATCACTCGGAAGAACCTTATCTTTGAATAACCTATAGTTGGTGATCATTGAAAATATTAATAAATGTACATTAATGCCGATATAATTATTAATGTTCAGAAAATTGACCATTTGTAATGTTCATTGTGTACTGATTATATTTCTCAAATTTATATAAGGGAGGAATTTATGGTATCTTACCTCAAAATTTCCGAGAAACATGCATTCGACAAGCCAAAATTTGCTTTCAAGTTGTACAGTAACATCATTGTCCCCAATTGGGTAGACTTTCACTGACCGCTAGGTCCAAAGAGAGGGGTGGTGGAAGCAAATTTAAGGCTTTCGAAAAAGGTGTCAGCGATATTAGCATCATCCCATAGCTGATCATCATTTTGGAATGCATCTAACAACATTTTCTCCATGGCAGTCGTATCCCTTAAGTAATCATCCATACCAACCTCTATTTTATTGCCTCCATTTCCAGCTTGTGAAGAACTACTATTGCTGTAGTCATTCCTAATAGGTGAATTTGGATATAGCGTGAATTGAATCGGTGGTTGATATAACCATTCTTGCTATCGTTCCTCTCTGGTTTTTTCTCTTAATTCAGTCTTCTCTCGATTTGAGATTGTCGTGGGGTGCAATGGAAGATGGTAGGTAGGCTGCTCATCATCACTGGAATCCTAATAATTTAAAAAAAAATATTTGAACATGATTAGCACCAAATATATGATATCAATTAGTAAGCACATTGACAATATTGCATGATTAATTGGTTTGACGTTGAAATAATTACATTAATCAATATACCAAACAATTATAATTATTACCATCATTTTCCCAGGATTGTGGCCAGAAGATGCAATATTGTTACAATTGGCAGGGTGAAGCAGTTTTCCATTTTCATCTACCAAATGTGCCTTGCGGTATGCTGCTCCTGATAAGAGATTTCGACATTTTGGAGTTGTTTCAATATTTTGCACATCTGAACTCGATTCTGAATCTGCATGAACCTGAAAATTTGTATACATTATAAATTTAATTAAGTTGTGCATGATTGACATGGATAAAAAACATAAATTCAATTAGATAATGAAAATATAAATAAAATCTGAAGTAAATATTACGTATTGAGATGGATAGGGAGAACTCTGCGATGGAATTCGAGAAATATTATGGAACGAGCTGGATTTTGAAGAATTGTCCATTCGATATAATTATGATATTTTCTCCTTGCATTTGAGCAAAATCAAAAATAAATTTTGGTGTACACACCTAAAAGTAATTTCGATGCCTTAAAAATGGACTTCTTGTTATTGGCGCTAATGTACAGATAATCGCACCGATGTGTTTTAGTTACTGCACACCGGTGACGAATAAACGAAAATAAAAAAAAGGTGCAACTCTATTTTTTTTAAGTGAAAAAAAGAATGGTAAATTGAAAAATGGGCAGAAAAATATTTTCGAATATATAATTTCATAAAACAATTCTTTAAATACTAATTTTTTTTCAATATTTCACTATTTTTGCAAAAAAATTCAGCCAATATTTGCAGGAGACATACCAGGAGCAAGAGAGAACGAGAGCACTGCGGAGCAGTGAAATACATTTGAACATAAGTATTCAGACAATCTCCAAACCTCAGGTGATTCAAACCCTGTAGCATAGAATTTAAAACGATCTCGTGATTAAATTTTATTGTTTTTTTACTTCTTTCTGTAGTTTTTTTCTATGCAGTAAGTAAAAAATTTCAATTTTTTGTTCATTTTCAGGAAAAAAAAAAGAAAAAAAAAAGAAAAAAAAATCAATCACCTTAAACCCTTCATTCTTTTTGTTTCTGCCCTTTCTTCTCCCTGTTTCTGTGATTTCAGAATTAAGACTTTTCATTTTAGATTTATAGGGTTCATATTTCTCTATATAGGCCTATGACATCCAACCCACGGGATGACTTGCATAATCGGATCCCTATCCATGTCGGCCCTTGCATGAAATTTTAAAAAACATAATTTTTTTAATCAGTGTGCCTGGCGTAACCTAGCACATAAGTGCGCTTGATTATCCCAGCGTATTACGCATGTATTATTTGATACAAAAATTAATTTAATTTTTTTTTAATCCATGCGCCATAGGTAAAATAGGGCACCGGTGCGCTATTTCATTATGGTGCACCACGAATGTACTGTTCCGCATAAATTTTTTTTTATTGTGTTAATCGGTGCACCATGTAACATATAACGCACCGCACCTGGTCTCCTAGTTGACAGAGAGCACCATATGGTGGTCCCTTGTTTTCGCAGGGTGTTTATAAGAATAGTCCACACTGCCCCCTCCACAACACTATATGCTACAAAAACTAACACTAGACGATTTTTGTTATTTTTTCTGTGTTAATCGGTGTGGTGGTTGAAATTTAAGGCACCGATGCTCCTTGTTGCAATAGAGCACCGTATGGTTTTTTATACTATTTGGGCGGTGCGTTTATAAGACCACCATGCACCGACCTCGGTGCGTACACCATGAAAAGTGCACCGGTTTCTTGATATATTTTTTTAACCTGAATTTTTGACAATTTATTTATAAAATATATTAATGAATGATATGGTACATGTTTCATATTGATAAAGAAATCGTTGACAAGAGATCAAGTAACAAAAATACTGATAACACATCAAGAAAAGAAAAAAGGCAAGGTCTTTATAAATTTTTTACAAAAAATATTATTTTTGAACTATATGTAAGTTTAACTAATTTGTATTGTTTACTGTGTATCATGCAGAGCCAAAAAATGATGAAGCTCGATAAGATTATTTATGATCTAGGACCAGAAGAACGTAAAATCTTGATGGAAAAATTGCAAAAGGATTAATCAGGTGAATGAAAAAATACTATCGATCCAATATGAGTTTCTTTTTTAATTTTTCATTAATAATATACTTAAAGTTATTAGATAACATGTTTCAAACAATCTATTAATTCACATCTGTTTAATGTTCTACATGGACCGACAACTCAGAAAAAGGAATGTTGTTCTAAGAAAAGAAAAAAAATAGAACATGCAAATGAAAATGAATTGCTCCTTAGCTCATTTGGAGTGGTGTTGGAGGTTAACAAAAGGGGGAAAAACTCTTACAAAAGTTTGAGGGATCTAGTGGAATGAATGTATAGACGTTCTTTCCACTTACAATACAAAAATCAATTCAATGATTCCAAGAACCAAATTTTATCTAAACTACAGGAAGAGTTTACAGAGAATTAGTCAGTGAGACATGTCAGACTTTTAATAGCAAAAAATAAGGAATGAAAAAATGATATTCCTTTAAATGTTTTTCTAAAATTATTTATAAATATCATTTATAAATATCACTTTTGTTATATTTACTTTTCATATATTAATATAAAAATTAAATTGTTTATTGTCATGTTACATTTTCATGAAGATTATGAAAATCTCAAAAGATGAACGAGCTGATATCATAAATATGCCAGTAGGAATGTCCAAAAAGGTTTACAAGGAGATGGTCAAAGAAATGGAAAAATTTCATTGCATGAGGAGCCATCTCAACAACAACATGCTTCAAATTTAATATGTAATCATTGAATTTTTCGATAATTAGGTACAATAAATAAACAATTTAGCATTAAATATTAATTTTCAAGTATCTTCTTATAGAAAAGAAAAGAAAATGGAACCCATTCAACACATAAAACGGGACAACAAGAAAGAAAAGGGTTGATATCTAAGTTTGTGAGTAATTGTTACTTCCTTATAACAACTTAACTAGATTTCATTTTTGTATATTTTAAGTTGTTTTACAAAAATCATCATTGAATGTCTTCAAACAAGTGCTAACATACAAAGAAGAACCATCAGACAAATTGATTAACATTGGGTTAAATATGGGTTGTGAGTATATGTTGGCATATCAAAAAATAATTGTGGAATTTGTAAGCATCTATCGATATTTTTTTACTTAGCTCCATCTATAATTAATAGAACAAAAAAATGTTTTATATTAAATATATGATTTGTTATGTGGTATAAAACTTGCAAGAAACAAAGTATGGAAATGTGCCAACAGATGAAATCTTGAAAGATGGCATACTACATGGTTTTGAAAGAATGTGTATAGTTCATGAGTCAGTTGTTGCTATGGTACACCATTTTTTTCCGATTTACATTGATGTATATTATTTAATATTGAAATTTTAATTATTCTCACAAATGTATATATACTCATTATAGTTTATTTTTATGTTTGTAGATGGACGGTGAAGAAGAAGAAAATAATCAACACCGCGAAGAAAACATTCCTGAAAATAACCCAAGTCATGGAAGTAGCTCGAGCAGTGACAACAGTTCAAGCGAAGAATGATGATCATTATGTTTTGATGTCAAAGCAAGGCATTGTTTTTTTTGAAATATTTGTATGTGAAATCAGACATTTTGTTTAATGTAATGGACATAGTGTCCCAATTGAAAGACAAAGGGATACCAATATTTGTCCCATTTTGTATGATAAAGACTGTCTTATTCACACACACACACACACACATATATGTTTTAATTTATTCTATTGCGTTCTCCATTGTCACCGTGAAATGTAACACCACTGATTGAATTTATGGATGATTAAATATTATAATGAAGAGATGTGAAATTTGATGATATGATATAACAAATTAATCCAAAAATCACATTCAAATGTACTAATAAAAATTTAATTGATATGAATACTGTTATAATATATGTGTCGACTTTTGATGAATAATGAATTTAAAAAAATCACAATAATTATGATATGATATAACAAATTAATCCAAACATCACATTCAAATGCATTACTAAAAATTTAATTAATATGAATATTGTTATAAGATGTGTTGATTTTTTATGAATAATGAATTTTTAAAAATCATAATAATTTCACTGTCACAGGTCAATGTTTCTAAAAAATAAAAAATGAACACCGGTGCGTGTCACTTACTGTACATCGGTGCGTTTCTATGATATAGCGCACCGGTGCATTTATAAGACCTATGGGCACCGCACAAATACCAATACCAATTATAAATCTCGGTGCGTTTGTGCGATACTGTGCACCGGTGCTTTTATGTGACACTGTGCACCAATGTGTTTCAACGACCTATGGGCACCACAAAAATACCAATACGAATTAGAAAAATCAGTGTGTTTGTCTGATACTGTGCACCGGTACACTTTTATAAGACTACATACCAGTGTATTGGTACAACATATGGGCACCACACAAATCCCAATACTAATTAGAACGGCCCCGTGCGTTGTATCACCTACAATGTGCCTGGTGCGGTTGTATACCTTTACTGCCCAGTGCATCCACCTTCGACCACCCTGAGGCAACCGTCTATATGACACGTATTGGTGTGTTGAAACCTTAGTAGCGCACCGATGAATTTTATTTTGTAATAACCTCCGGCCGCCTAGGTTTTTTTAGTTGTGTTGAAATTCCATTAAGTGCTCCGCCAAAACCTCCATTACCAAAAAATGATGTTGTAGCAAATGTTTTTTTGACAATTTTGGCCAATTTTATAACACTAAAAGCCTCCTTTATAACCTCTGCTAGATGGTCTTTTCCTTATAGTGAAGATGCATAGGACATGCTCCTCTAGGCTTGATGGCAACACTTTTGCTTTTGCTTTCATATATATTTGAATAGATCTAAGTTTATGCTTTCTTCATAGATAAAATTTCAATTGAATACATGAGTTATCATAATATACTTTGATACATACCACATACATATTCAAATTCATAAGAGGTTGAAGAATTTTGGAAAATTCTAATGATACAAATATACATTGAGCTAGGCTCATATTTAACATGTTTTGACTAGCCTCATGTTGTCTATTCATTAAGAGGCTGACTAGATATTGTAATTGTAGGATGATCCTTATTCTTGATGCTTCTTGTCACTTTAGATTCTTCACACAATTATATGCTTCTTATTCCTCTTCTTTACTCCTTACTGCTCATGTAGTCTCCCCCTTAGATAGTACATTAATTTTCATATTCTCTACAATATTTTAGGCTCTTCTTTTGAAGTCAAACTAGTGATAAGAGTCTTTAGAAACTATCCCTAATTTGTTCCTTGGATATTCAAATGGTTCTCTAGCAACTGGATTTGTAAATATATTTTTTATATGTTCTTTTTTGGGTATGTATTCCATCTTCAATGTTTTCTCACCCACTTGTTCTTCGAGGAAGTGGTACTTTATAGGGATATGTTTAGTCATTGAGTGAAGCACTAGATTTTTAGAAATACTTATTGCACTTGTATGGTCACACTTAATAGATATAAGTTCACTAAAATTTACCTTCATATATTGTAGAGTTTTTTTCATCCATAACACCTGTATGCAACAAGCAGTAGTTTCTATGTATTTAGATTTTGCTGTAGATAGAGATATTAATGATTGTTTCTTGCATAACCATGCAACCATTGACTTTCCTAAGTAGAATGCACCACCACTTGTACTTTTTGTGTCATCCACACAACTGGCCTGGTTTGCATGTTTTCAATGTAAAGTTCTTACCTTTTGGGTACCATAGCCCATATATTGTAGTCCCTTTCAAGTATAAGAATATCCTCTTTGTTGCTAGTAGATGAGTTTGTTTAGGTGTTGATTGATATCTTTCTAGTAATCCGACTACCAACATTATATTTGGTCTAGAAGCTGTTAGGTATAAGAAACACCTTATCATAGATCTATAAAGATTTTGATCAACGTCAGGCTTCTCACAAAGGTCTCTAGAGTATTGAAATATTTGGTAACTTCCTTTTGATTGTCAAATGGATGAACAATAATATCATATCTATAATATCACACTCTTGTGGATCTTAAGGAAATTTTCTAGTAGTGTATCTCATATCCATCTCAAGGAGATATTTTAGTAGAATTCTTATAAAAAAAATCAAGATAAAATGTTTAAATATTAATTTCTTGTTATTTTTTTCAATTTTGATAAAGTTTTTTTTATCTACTTTGATAGCATGACCCAATAAAGTACTTCTAAAGAATTATAGATAGTTTTTTTACATTATGTTTAAATTTTCTTTTATATGGAGACCTACTAAAGTATATGAAATATATTTTTATGTCAATCTTTTTTGGTATATCTAATATTTTTGTGCTTGAACTTAAAGAGTGTTTATTATTATTAAATGAAATAATATATATATATATATATATATATATATATATATATATATATATATATATATATATATATATATATATATTATGAGAAATGATACTCTACATAATTTGTAGAATATCTTTCAAAATAAATAATAAAATTATATCAATCTTCATTTTACACAATTTCCAAAATCTCATTTAAAAAGAAATGAATTCAAAACACAACTATCAAAATAAATAATATATAAATTAATAAAATCAAATAAGAAATTTCAACGTTGGCCCCATTCACTGCTCACTGAGTGGCGTCAGTGGATGACATTGGTCATGGGCGTGTTGGAAGACATTGCATGAAATTTCAACACACTTTCAACAAATATTCCATATATGGGAATGAGGAATGATGACAATGATATTGTGTGATGAATGTTGATGTAAACGTGGATGATATAACATATTATGTAGGGGCATCAAGCATCCTTGATTCATGAAAAACTCGCATATTGTCAAGGCACGTCTCTAGTCTAACCATCTCAAATTTCAACACATAGAAGAACAGTTTGAAGAAATTTCAACATTGGCCCCATTCACTACTCATCAAGCAGCGTCAGTGGATGATATTGGTGATGGGCGTGTTAGAAGGCGTTCCATGCCATTTGAAGAGAGATTCAACAAATATTCCATAGATGGGAATGAGGAATGATGACAATGAGACTGCATGAGGAAGGTTAACGCTCTGAAAGGTTATGACGGGATGACAGGCATCCTTGACTCTTGAAATCAATGCATATCATCAAGGTATGTGCCTAGTTTAACCATGTCAAATTTTGACTCATACAGGGACAATTTGAAGAAATTTCAACATTGGCCCCATTCACTAGTCATCGTGTGACGTAGGTGGATGAAATTGGTGATGCGCTTGTTTGAAGGCATTCCATGATATTTCAAAGAGAGTTTCGACAAAGATTCCATATATGAGAATAAAGGATGATGACAATGAAATATATTTTTATCTCAACCATTTTTTGTATATCCAATATTTTTTCACTTGAACTTAAAGAATGTTTTTTATTCTTAAATAAAATGAAAAATGTATTTTTTTCCAAAAAAAAAAAAAAACTTATTATACATAATTTCTTAAATATATTTCAAAATAAAAAATATTGGCGACTCCACAGGGGATCAATGTGTGTTTTTTGTCTCGTTGTTTGTCGATTGTTTGGCTTGTCAAGTCTACTTTGGTCATTTCATCATTTTTCTGCTTTGCTTGACTTGTTTGACTATTTTCAACCATCCTGTTCAGTTCCAGAGTGTCAAGTCTAACCTCTGCTCAGCGCTTTTTATTTTTTCCCATGGTTTTATAGCTCGGTACTGCTTTTATTTGAACAGTCGCATTGATTAGCGCATGTTGTTTTTGTCACAAGTGTGCCAACCCCTGTTTAGCACAGATTACAGCTAAACAATCACACCGAATCGTGTAGGATTAAATTTGGCCTCTTTTTTGAGTTTTTTCAGTGTTTCTTGGCTCTGGATTGGTTTTTTACCTTGCAATTGGTCTACTGAGATTGTTTTGAATCTATAGTCTCGGTCTTCTCAGCTGCTTTTCCATCATCATATTAGTGAAGTTTGTATCCCTAGGGTTTCTAGGTGCCTTGTGATGTTTGTTTGGCCCTCTCCTCACTGAGCCTTCTAAGTTAAGTTCGAGTCGCTTTAATCTTTGTCGTTTCAATCCGTTGATTGATTTTGTTAGTCTTTCTTTTGGTTCTTCATGTCTTTGGTTTGTTGAATGATCACTTCTATTTTCATTTAGCTCTCCATTCGTCACTTGGAGCATAAATTACATTGCTCGTTGGATCATTTCGAAATCCCTTTGTTTTCTTGGAAGAGAGAATCCTTGTTTTGAGTACGTTTTATGTTTGTATTGCATTGATCTCTTTATTTTAGATCGTTACATTCACAGTGCTCAAAACTAGTGTTTATTTTTCTTTTTAGTGTAATAGTGCATTGTGTGCTTCATTCCCCTAAAAAGACAAAATTTGCATTCTTTCGCTTAAATTGAAAATGAAAATTTTCTTTTGCATTACTAGCTCTTAGTGAACTAGGAAAGAGTTTTTATTTTCTGATTTGGTTGTATTATATGCATTAGTGAAATTATTCTTATGATTCAATTGATTGTTGCTTTGTCACATATTTCTATCCTTATCTTAGCTAGTGTTCATTGAATGGAAATGATTTTCTTTTGCATGTAGAGTGGATTTAGGAATTTGAGATCGCATTCGGTAAGGCCTTGAAATTGCAGCATTAATTCAAGATCAACCTTAAAATGAATTCAATCAACCTAAGGAGGCATTGAAACCTAACGCACATATTTTAGAGGTCTAGCCTAGTGACATGTTCCAACATCCTTAAACCTAGTAGTTGTCGTTCACCATCTGGCACTAGACAATACTAGCACAGACTTGTGCTTCCTGTACTGTCTTGTATATAAAGGGAGACCCTCATAGGTTGCAATACTTTATCTATATGAAGTTGAGTATGCTGTCTTGTAACCATGATACACCGAACACAACATTTGGGGAGACATCTTGCACATAAATTAAGTCATTGGTCATTTCTCTTTCATTTGATCACCAAGGTGTATATTGCAGTTCACGGAAACTTGGTACACCCTCTTGCTTAGATTTCCTAAGTAGTCATTTTGGTCTTTTAGTGACTCGCTAAAAGTGAAAATATCATCGAGTGCTTGTCCTTTTGATCTCATTCAAACTGAAAGCGAATAGAGTCACCTTTTGCCTTTTTCTAGACTCTTAAAACATGAAAAGGAATAGTTTTGTTTCTATGTCTTAAAATTGTCTGCCCATGAAATATTCCAGGCTAAAGTTATATTCCTTAGTAATTCTTTAGGGTTTATTCCAATGGCAATGTTTCCCGGGTTTACCGGTCAAGGATCCCCATCTGATGGGGGTCCTGGTCCTTTTCCTTGTTTTGGAAATGTTGGCTCCCCTTATATGGTGCGTTGTCCTTTACTGGGTTAACTATTGGTTTACCCGTTTGGTTTTTTTCAACCTAAGTAATCCTGAGTGTCTCAATCTCTGTTCAACCAAGTTCTCCTCCCCCTGAACCATGTCAACCCCATGTTGATCCCAAGATTTACACCTCACCTTCTTCGCCTATTTCTTCACCTCGTTCTTCCTCTTTGCCTGGTGAAAGTTTTGATTCTAGTACCAACGTGGCTAAGAAGAAGAAGAAGAAGTCGAAGAAGAAGAAGGAAAATAATTCGGGGGGGGGGGGGGGGGGGAAACAACAAATATTGCTACCCATGCTGCTAATATCGATAAATATCCCACTCTGTTTCGCAGAGTCAAATTCCCTTGTAAGATATATGAGGGTGACCACCTTCTTTGTGATTTCCCTGGTATTCCCAAGGTGCTAGAAGTGTGGTTCGTTGGCCCAATTCGTCCTTCATCATCAACCTCTGGGCATCATGCTGATGAAGAGCCTTCAACTAAAGATAATAAGGCTCATAAGAAATAGGGTAATATCAAATTTCCCTCTAGGTTGTGCGAAGGGAACCATCCCATTCACCTCTATCCTTATATGGATGAAGCTTCAAAGGTATTGGATACCCTTTCAGCTTCTGAGTCCTGTCTTCTCGTCGGTTACCAGAATATTTCTTCTAGTCCTCCAATAGTTGATCAACCCATTGATTGGGATTCATCTCCGGTCAATTCCTCTCTCTCTGAAAATCAATCTCCTGAGTCAATTTCCGACCAATCATTGGTTGAGAAAAAGGTTGACCTGATTCCACCTACGGTTCATCAGGTATTTTCTGTCGAGAGTAGGTCTCATCCCAATTAGGTTCTTTTTGTTTCCTCTGAATCCCTGAGATCGGAGGGCCATTCTCCCATTTCCATGATCCAGGAGGGTGATCCTACGACTCCTGTTGCCATAGTTCCAGAAAGTGATCCTCCTGCTCTCGTTCCTGGAGTTCAGGAGGATGGTCTTTCTACTCCCTTAATGCAAGGGGATAATCCTCTTATTCCTATGGCACCCCCTCCATGTAGTTTGGTCGCTTCCTTTGATTGGACTCGATTCACAAGAACCTTCTAGAATTGACCTCAAACCAACGTTTTAACTTTACTTTCTCGCCTTTTGAGTTTGGAGGGGGTACGCAGTCATTCCAAAGGAAAAATTCATTCTAGAACGCAGGTAAGCCATGAATTACCTGCGTACCCAAGCTAGGAACGCAGGTAGGCTTCATGTTACATGCGTACCCATTCTTTCAGAGGTTTTTAGGGTTTTTATTCCTGTTTCAGGGCTTGACATGAGGAGTAAAGGTTGTAAGACTTGCAGAGGAGGCATGTATGAGTGTTAATGAGCTCATACAGTCAGTATAATGTCAAGGTGACAGTTTTTAGTGTAACAGATTGCCCCCTAAAGTGCAAAGTCTGAAATAGATGAAGATGAAGTCTGTCATATATGAAGAGTGAAGTACTTTATCATTTCAAGGATCATCCTGTGGACACCTCGGTTGGAACCTGTAAAAACATTCAACGCAATATATATATATATGTAATCATATCATCGCTGAGGTAGGCATTCCCATACTCAGATAAAAAACTAACAAAACTTGTTCTGATACAGAAATGATTTTAATATTACATCAGTGTAGACACAGCATGGGCACAACCATCTGTAATGAATAGTCTACTGTATAATAATAAAACTCCTCGCATCCTGGATGGTGGAAACTAGATCCAGGGTCTTGATTTCTGCTTCCCGAACTAGTACGATTCTATCCATGCGATTAAATGTGTTGAAGTCGAACATGGTAGAAACCACTTGATTACTAGTCAATGATGTGAACCGTTAACAAGTGTGAGAGAAACCACCAGTAATGTCAATGGCTCTCAAAGTACTCAGTACAATCCATGAAATGTGAATGAATGAGTTGAAGGCGAACATGTCACAGAATCATTCGATCGAAGGTCAATGATGCAACCTGTCATCGAAGGCGAGAAACCTGCCATTGAGGCATGCAGATTCCAAGGTACTAACGATTTCTGGATCAACTTCCTAGATAATGAGTTGTCGTCGATAGAAAGTGATCCGTCGTAGGAAAACCCACAATACGAAACCATAGATCAAGTTTTGAAAATATATTGGCAACGTCTGACTCAGGGATGGTCAAAATGAATGACATATATTTCACAAATGAATGGTTTGTTTGAACTGTCCTCTTGAACACATAATGACACTGCAGATGGCTTGGTGACAATTGACCCAAAGCTAATACCCAGAAAATGGCTGAAGACTTTCAATATGGTTTGATTAACTGTTAGGCAAAGGATTTCCAATCCAGGTGAACGAAAGTGTCGTGTTCAAGAGTGGTTAACGGTTTTCCGAATAATCAAAATGTAACAAACAGGTTCGTTTTTCTCTCTTTTCCCCCACCATTTCTGGCAAGTACCTCTTTATTTTTGACAAGCTTGAGGAGGATAACATTTGCTTTTTTATAAGCTCATCCTTTGGATGAGTCCAACTTAGTTTAAGATTCGAACCCTAAGAAGGAGTGGTTTGTTCCTATTTAAAATTGAACAGGTCCTTTACTGTTAAGTTTTAACGAGTCCAGTATAGGAGAAACTCGGTGTTTTTCAATTTTATGGAGTCAGGAGAAAAACTTTAAGAAAACTCCGTGGGTGTGCTTTTTTGTAAATTTAGTCTCTCGAGCCCGAAAAAGGATAAAATAATGCGGGAGAGAACTCTATTGACCGTAATTAGTCAACGTATACCTTTTTCGTAAATAGTCCATTTCAGTCCGTAAAAGGGGTAAACTTATACTGAAGGGATGATCATTTATTTATTTTAACGAGTTCGAATAATCAAGTTCTCGGCAATCTTTTCATGTTTAGAGAGTCTAAAAAGGGCTTAAAAGAGGACTCCAATTTTTCGCTTTTTCGTAATTTTCAAGAGTCTGAAAAAGTGATAAAAGTATACTCAATAGTTTCGCTTTTTCTGTAAATTTTAACGATTTCGAAAAATGGATAAAAATGAACTCATGGTTTTCACTTTTTCGTAAGTTTTAACGAGTTCAAAAAAGGGATAAAAATATACTCTTGTGGCCGACTTTCAATTTAATTTACGAGTAGGAAAAGACAGAAAGAACTCGACATCTTCATGTGTTTTACGAGAATGAAATATAGCAAAATAATCTCGGGATTTTCATGAGTTTAACGAGTCTTGAAATAACCGAAATTGACTCAAGATAGGTTTCATTTTTACAAAAGCTTGAAACAGAGAAAAACTATGCTTCAGAGTGGTTTCATTTTTACACAAGCTTGAAACAGAGAAAAAACTGTGCTTGATGCCCCCTAAGCGTAACTGCTAGAGTGCATGCCCCCCCAGCTTCATTTCATTCAACTAAGTACACTGCTGATAATTAATAGTTGGATGGAATGGAGGTTCATTTATGAGATCATATGAAAGACCCGACCTAAAACTGTAAGAAAATTATGCAAAAACTAAAATAACTAACCTAAATATATAACTTAACATTTACGAGATCTAGTCAAAGACTCGACTCAATTAGGGGAGGATTTGTTTCATTTTTTAACGAGCTTGACATAGGAAAAGAACTATGCTCATGGCAACATGTTTCGTTTTTTTTAACGAGGTTGACACAGTAAAAGGAACTTTCCTCTTGATACACTAATTCATTTTTAACGAGGTTGACACAGTAAAGGGAACTTTCCTCATACCTGATTCATTTTTTTATGAGGTTGACTCAGTAACAGGAACCATCCTCAGACCTGATTCATTTTTTTACGAGGTCGACTCAGTAATAGGAAGCATCCTCAGACTCACTAATTCATTTTTTAATGAGGTTGACACAGTAAAAGAACTTTCCTCTGACTCACTGATTCATTTTTTAACGAGGTTGACACAGTAAAAGGAACTTTCCTCAGAAACTACTAAATTCTAATCTATTAATCTACCTAATGATTCATTTTTTAATGAGGTTGACACAGGAAAAGAACTGTCCTCAGCTAAGACATGTTTAATTTTTTAACGAGGTTGACACAGTAAAAGGAACTGTCCTCTTACTCACTGATTCATTTTTTAACGAGGTTGACACAGTAAAAGGAACTATCCTCGGACCAACTGATTCATTTTTTAACGAGGTTGACACAGGAAAATAACTCTCCTCATACTTGATTAATTTTTAACGAGGTTGACTCAGTAACAGGAACCATCCTCATAAACTACTTATTTCTAATCTATCAATCTACTCTCTACAATCTACCTACTGATTCATTTTTTAATGAGGTTGACACAGGAAAAGAACTATCCTCATCGCCGACTGATTCATTTTTTAACGAGGTTGACATAGCAAAAGGAACTATCCTCGAACAACTGATTCATTTTTTAACGAGGTTGACACAGTAAAAGGAACTATCCTTGGACCAACTAATTCATTTTTTAATGAGGTTGACACAGGAAAAGAACTGTCCTCATACCTGATTCATTTTTTAACGAGGTTGACTCAATAAAAGGAACTATCCTCGAACCAAATGATTCATTTTTTAATGAGGTTGACACAGTAAAAGGACTATCCTCAGACTCACTGATTCATTTTTTAACAAGGTTGACACAGTAAAAGGAACTATCCTCGGACTCACTGATTCATTTTTTAACGAGGTTGACACAGTAAGAGGAACTATCCACGGACTCACTGATTCATTTTTAACGAGGTTGACACAGTAAAAGGAACTCTCCTCGGACCTGATTCATTTTTTAACGAGGTTGAATCAGTAACAGGAACCATCCTCAGAAACTACTTATTTCTAATCTATTAATCTACTCTATTTGAGGCTACCCAATGCCTCCTTTTATAGAGCAGATGAGGAGGTTAGGATTCCACCTTTGTAGGGATAGAATCCTTCTTCAAAGGGATAAACTCCTCACATCAAGGGATTAGTTCCTTAAGGTGAGGGATACATGCACCTTATCAAAGCGTACTCATCCCCAAAAAATCTCATCTAGAACCTTCTAGAATTGACCTCAAACCAATTTTTTAACTTTACTTTCTTGCCTTTTGAGTTTGGAGGGGGTACACAGGCATTCCAAAGGAAAATTGCATTCTAGAACGCAGGTAAGCCATGCATTACCTGCGTACCCAAGCCAAGAACGTAGGAAGGCTTCATGTTACATGCATACCCATTCTTTCAGAGGTTTTTAGGGTTTTTCTTCTTGTTTCAGGGCTTGACATGAGGAGTAAAGGTTGCAAGACTTGCAGAGGAGGCATGTATGAGTGTTAATGAGCTCATACAGTCAGTAGAATGTCAAGGTGACAGTTTTTAGTGTAACAGGAGGATGGTCTTTCTGCTCCCGTAATGCAAGGGGATAATCCTCTTATTCCTATGGCACCCCCTCCATGTAGTTTGGTCGCTTCCTTTGATTGGACACGATTCACAAGATGTTGTATTCCTTCTTACGTTCCCTTTGAGATAACTGTACAAGCCTGCAATATGGTGGTACCAGGCACAGTTATAGATGAAGGCACCTCGGTTAGTATTATGTCCTCAACTACATGGAAATATTTTTTTTCTCCACAGCTTGTGCCTGTTACTCAGAATCTGTTGGCTTTTAACAGAGGAAACCGAAGTTTCCTATTACTTTAGGATGGAAAATTTTCTATATAGACATGATGGTTGTCCAAGGCCCCTTGGATTTTAATTTACTCTTGGGGCACAACTATGCTTATGCCATGGGCGCGCTTGTTTCTTCCCTATTTCGTGTGATCTGTTTTCCACATGAAGGTCAGATCGTGACCATTGATCAACTTTCATTCTTTGGTCCTGATGTGACATCTAGTATACCATCATCCCTTCCTGGTCCTTACCTGTCAGTGATATCTTCCCTGCCACAAGTCAATTATGTGGCCACCTATTCTATTTCCGCGTCCGTTGATGATTCAAGTAGTGAGGTAGTACATAGTGTACTGAGGGAATTGGGTCCTAATTTCGATAGTGTTATTCTCCCGTCAGATGAGAAACTCTTGGAAGCCATGAATTTTTATTCGTCATGATCAGCTTCTCGGAGAATAGTTCATTTCCTTTTTTCAAGCTCATCAAAAAATGAAAAAAGCTTCTCAGAGCATAGTTCATTTCTTGTGTCAAGCTCCTTAAAAATGAAACAAGCTCGATGGAGCATAGTTAATTTCCTTATGTCAAGCTCCTTAAAAAATGAAACAAACTTCTCGGAGCATAGTTTTTTTTCTTGTGTCAAGATGCTTAAAAAATGAAACAAGCTCTACGGAGCATAGTTCATTTTCTTGTGTCAAGCTCCTTAAAAAATTAAACAAGCTTTGCGGAGTTGAGTTCGTTTTATTGTGTCAAGATCCTTAAAAAATGAAACAAGCTCTTATGAGGATAGTTCGTTTACTATGTCAACCTCATTAAAAAATGAATTAGGTCATGAGGATAGTTCTTTTATTGTGTCAACCTCGTTAAAAATGAAATGGGTTCCCTTTTCAATTTGATTCTTTGTTTAGATCTCGTAGAATCCTAGTTGAGTCTTTCATTTGATCTCATAATTCAACCTTCATTCCATCCATCAGTAACTAGCAGTCTACTCAGGTGAATGCACTGAAGCTTTGGGGGCATGTACCTCGAATTGAGTCACCATGCTAGGGGCATGCCAACTTTTTCAAGCATATTTTTCCATTTTTTCAAGCTTGTGTAAAAATGAAACGAATTTCAAGCATAGAGTTTCCTGGTTTCAAGCTTGTGTAAAAATTAAAATGGTTTCAAGCATAGTTTTCTAAAAAGTTTCAAGCTTGTGTAAAAATGAAACAAACTTCAAGCTGAGTTTCATGGTTTCAAGCTTGTGTGAAAATGAAACCATTCTTATTTTACCTCTAGTGATTTCCATTTTATCAGCCTGTTTTGTGAGATAAGACTTAGTTTTCTCATTCTATCGTCACCATCTGCTTGGCCAATCATACACCTTCACTTGATTATATTACCCATTCCTGAGGAACCGCTGCGATGAATGGTCTTGTTAGCCTGCCTCTTGACCTTTACTTGTTCTGAGCAGTTCCACCATCACTGGAACTAGTTGATACCCTTAATACCACTCGTTCCTCTAGGAGGAGTCAACTTTCAGCTCTTTTCCTGACTCTCAAAACATCAAAAGATTGTCGAGCTTTTGTCATTTTGAACTCGTTAAAGGATGTGAAATGTCGTTTTCCCAGTATACGTTTACCCCTTTTTTGGTCTGGGATAAACTATTTATGAAAAAGGAATACCTTAGCCAATCACGATTAAGAGGTTCTCTCAGATATTGTTTTCTACCTTTTCGGCTCTGTGAGACTACCTACGGAAAGGGACCTACCGGAGTTTTCTTTTCTGCTTCTTTTCAAACTCTCTAAACATGAAAAGACACCGAGTTCTTCCTTTGTTAAACTCGTTAAACTTAAATGACATCAGAAACTGTCATCATGACATTACTGAGTTCCTCCTTCCCAAGGCTCGTAAAATGTACTAGGATGGATTTGTCCGAAGGACAAACTTATATGACAAGCATATGCTATCCTCTTCAAGCTTGTGTAAAAATAATGAGGTACTCGCCAGAAATGGTGGGGGGTAATGGAAGTTATTCGTAAGTTGTGTCGGCAGTATGTCACTCTTGAACATGACACTTATCTGCAGTTCGTGTTGGGTTAGGATATTTTCACTCTGTCACTTTTCCTCCATGGTTTTGGGAATTCCGTTTGCCTCTCATTCGATTACCAATCTTGTCAAAATGACCTCTGATCGTATTTGAGTCAAATGCTACCAAATTCCAGAGTCATGTCGCCGATATGTTCAAGTGCAAATCCTTCTGTAGTTTGTACATTCCATGATCCTCTTTTTCAATCTTGATTAACACTAGTATTACATCCTTGGTTTCATGTCGATAACGTGGGATTCATTATGACCATCCTTCGATAGATCGCTTCTTGTCGACTTCAACTCATTATCCAAGAAGTTGATCTAGAGACTCCTTTTTGGTACCTTAGAGCTTGCATGCCCTAATGGAAAGTTCTTCGCATTCGATGATAGGTTCACATCATTGGCCTTAGGTCAGGTGATTTCATGGGTGTTCAACTTTAGATCACTATTCACACTCCGTGGATTGTACTTGTTGTACCTTGAGGGCCATTATCATTATTGGTGGTTTCTCTCATACCTTTTAACATCTTACATAATTGGCTGGTAATCAGGTGACTTTCTTGCATGTTCGACTTCAGCTCACATATTCGCATACTTGAATTTATACTTGTTCGGGTTGAGATTGAGTGCAAGACCCTGGTTTTTGTCTGAAAAGATCCAGGCTGTGGGATATTTTGGTTTATCATGACTATATGCATGACAATTTTGATTGGATGGTTGCGACCATACCTGAGTCCCCTATTGCTAGATGGCTGCGTCCATACCTCGGACCTCAGTTTTATATGTACTTTATTATGGATGGTTTCACCCATGCCACATGTTCATGTATCAGAGATATCAATTGTATTTGTACTTGCAGGTCTTCCGACAGTGGTGTTTAGTTTGAATGCGTTATCGTAAAGCATTTCACTCCTCCCTCTCTCTTAGACCTCATGCTTTAGGGTGCATCTGTTACACAAAATTTTGACACCATCCCTGCAATCCCCATCCCGCACATTAGAGAACCATTTCTGTAACTTATATGTAGTGTCATGCCTTGTAAAAAGTGTCATTACATCCCTTGCCATGAGAAGAACAAATTTTCCTCTGTTGACTATTCCTAGAACAAACAATCAAAAACACATGATTTTGGGTTGGCGCTAGTAGGAAGTTATGGCCTTGCGCCCATAGATAAATTAGCACTGGGCCCCACGCCCATTGGTGCTCTATCTCAGTGGACTTCCCACATCGAGCTATTTTTGGAAAATTTTTTAAATATAGAAGCAAAGTTTCCATTGCCAACCACTTCGTGAGCAGAGTCAGCATGGGTTGTTCGACTGAATAACATCAAACATCTTCCTTTGGCTTATTTTTTCCTACATTTGAGCAACCTACCAAAGGATAAGGCCTCCCTTCCACCATTTGAGGGATCCCAACCTCCTCCTCCTCTCCTATAAATACATCTCTCTCACATAGATGCATCTAGCTAAACTTTTTGTACAATAGTTGAAATGGTTGAATAGCTAAGTAGTCTGATATAGCTGGTGTGAGATAGAGCAGAGAGAGATCTATTGTCAAGAGAGAGTCTGGGCTTATTGCCTCGCCAAGTCCAATTCCCCGGCAAATGCTCGAGACGCGTTTTCACTGGACCTGCTGAAGGAGGTTGCAATGTCAAGGCTCTTTTGGTTGTAAAATATTTCTCTCTTCTTAATAATACATGACTGATGTTTTGGTTCCCGCTTTGCGTTTGATATGATTAATATTGTGCAATACGTTTAATTCTCCTTGACCAATTAGATAGTTATGAATTCAAGTATTGTTTCGTACGCTGCTATCATTCTCTGATCCTTGTGGAGGCACCTGAGTACCACCACTGAAGGACTGCGACGTGTCGGGATGAAGATCAGGAGAATGCTGCCACAGTTATGATAACCACGTTGGAACAAAGGTAGGACATCTATCCCGACTCAGTTTAATTCATTAACTAGGAATCGACGCATTAGCATGTCCTCTTGTTGCTAGACCCACCCTAGGGCTAGAGGCATTGCCTCTGTCTGCAGAGGGGATTTACCTACACAACAGTGATGTTTCCATCATCTTCATTTAATGTGCGAAAATGGTGTCCATATGCCCACATAGATGGGAACAAATGCACCTATTATAAAAAAGTTAAAAAAGTCATAGTGTCATGTGTCTTATAATAACCCAACAGTTAAAATATGAAATATAGATGTAATTACATTTGAAAGGTGCATTATTACGTTTCAAATGTACATATAAATAAAATATATTATTACCGATTTGTTGCACCCAATCCCTACGTTTATTGCATCCTCTTCAGCACGCGAGTAACGACTGGTTGCACCGTATTTCTCTATGAATTGGTCAACAACCCAACTGTTGGGGCATATTTTTGGCATATTTTATTTTAAATGATCGGGATAAGGCACAATTCTACCATTCAACCATCTAAATTCTTTACTGTCACTATCCCATTTCATCCTCTTTTGTTCGTATAATGCGACCCATGGTTGTGTCACTTTGGAATTTTAAAGAACGAATTTATTGATTGCTTCAATTTCTGCATTCACTGATGAAATCAAACTGACATTATATAGTACATAGAGATCAAAATATACATTATATCGAAGTTCAACATGAATATTTACGTTGTGTAAATTTGAAAAATTACAAGTCACTTACTCTTTATCAAGTGCTTTTTTCCACTCGTTTGGAGCAACTCCCCTTCTCTTTTGTCTTCATCCCTTTCATCGTCCCAAATCACCACACCTGGTCTGTTGTCAATCTGCTTGATGTACTCACTGGAATAATAGAAATAATCATATGATATGTACCCCTCTGCCATAGACCCCTTGGTTTTTTCCCTTTGTCGAACAAAACCTTTCAATTTCTTCATGTACCCCTCTAAGAAAAACATCTAACGACAAGAAACAACCCCAGCTAATTCAACCTCATCTACTAGTTGGATTAAAAGATGAACCTGCAAGTCCATGAAACTCGTTGGCAGTTCCTTCTCAAACATTCAAAAAATCTCAACTATCTCTTGATGCCACCGTGGAATGCTAGCCACATGAATCTCCTTTGACGTGATCCAACGTACAAATGCAGATAATTTGATATGGCACATCCTAGGTCTTGTGGTAATTCATGTTTCACACACCCATGCACGAACAAAGGATAATGACACTGCAAAATTATAAACATGTGCAATAATATACAAAATTAGTTATGTTTTATGATCCTTGGATGGGATAAAATTTATTAATATAACAAATAATAAAATCATATTTTTGACATTATACATACTCTTAGAAGATTCAAATGGTCATGTGATTTCAACCTCGCAAATGGTCATCTATGGTGAAGCAGCACCGTAGTGAAGACCCATATGAAGATGGCACGCTCACACCCATTATAACTTCCTTTGCCAAAGAAAGATCATATTTTTTTTTTAAATCCATGGGACATCACTTTCTTTGAAATACCATGAATTAGAGGGACCAGCGCCTGCCTCCGATCCTATACTTTCTAGTCGTCTTGGCCATTTTTTCTCTTTAGTTTTTGAAGTAATAAGATATTTCCTAACATCTAATGTGTCACTTTTTTTTCGATGATATGTGCCTCCATAAAGAATATGAAACATTTTTAAATGTATGCATGGGATTTAATAAGTGGGTAATCATAAGATGCTTCCAATATGGGAGGTTATAAAAGATAAATTTCCTTTTCATCCCAATGGGAAATTTCTCAACATAGATGTCAAAGAATTCTGGATCATCGAATATAGGCTCCCGACCATTTGAATCGAACATTTATATGAACTCCTTCTCCTTCCCTCTCTCATATGCTCTAATCCATTTATATGGTGTCATTATTGGAGGCCTTTGGGTTCTCTCTCGTTTACCATTGAAAGCGGATGTTTCTTTTCTGTAAGTGTGTTCTTCTGGGAGGAATACCTTGGAGCAATCATACACTGGCCTTCGTATTTCCTTGGACCATCTAGCTTTTAGAGAAGGTCCACAACATTTACATCCAAAATACCCTTTTGTTACAAGACCTGCAAGATTATTGTATACAATTTATATGCATGGAATGTTAACTAATATCATGAAGATTAGAACAATTACAACAAATTAAATAACTAATATGTGAAATAATATTGTTACGTATATAAACACATCAATAAACATGTAATTTACCAGAGCAAACTCGTAAGCCTAAATAATCATGTGTCGTGTAAGCACATATTCCATACAACGTAAAACTCCTCTCTGTTGCGATGGGTCTTGATACATCGTATACATTTATCCCATCCCATAATTCCTTCAATTCATCTACCAGTGGTTGTACGTAGTGTTGGGTGCAAGTTTTGCACTTATTTCCTACATTTTTTCCCCTATTTTATCTCATGATTATAACTATTGGGACTATCTTTGCCTCTTTTTCCTACCATTCTATCTTAACTTGTGTTGTTTCACCTTATTTTCATTACTCTGCCATTTCATCAATTATTGTGATGTATCGTGTATTTTTTATGACAAACTGAGGAAGAATGTTTGGAGAAGATCTATGGTCAATTTTTTTGTCTTTTTAGATGCTATTTGTAGCACAAAAGATCTCTAGCACGAGGCATACAGGAGCAGTTAAAGGTGTGTTGTTACAGTGAGCTGTTACACCATGACGTTGTTACACCATGATATTACAGACCTGCTGATGAACTATTGTTACAACTATACCGCTGACTGGATATCGTCAAATCTTGATGCTAACTTGTCCTCTAGCTGTTACTCTACAATTGTAATTTATCGTGATAGTTGTAGAAGTTATTATGTAATTTATTTTTGGATAATAGCCTCTAGGTGATTTTGATTGCAATCTGTAATTTTCCAGTCAGACTTTTATTAAGAAGTGGTTGTAACCATACATATTCTATTTTGATCATCATGAGAATCATAATATTCTCATGAATGATCCATCCCTCGTTTTTATGAGATGTAACCACTATATATTTCTCGGCCCTTGAGGTCAAAAGGTTAGGGGATAAAAACATTACTTTGGCTTTGTAATTTTTGTTGATATTAATACAAGTTATCACGTTGTTGTTGTTACATGCATCATCTGATTTAGTTTCGTTAAATTTATTTCTCTACCTGCGCCCTGCTAGGGAGGAAGGGCCCTCCTCTTTAGCAAGGATTGCAGTGGTTGAGGTAGTTGTGTATACGTATTTCTATTTTGTTTATGTATCAGTGGAAGTGTTTTTTCTATTGTTTTAGATGTGAATAGATCTGCTTCAATTCCAATGTTTTATATGTTGTTACACATATGAGATCAGAGATACCAACTGGGTGATTGTTGTGTGGCGCGCTAGGATAGATTAATTGAGGTGTGATTACAGTTTTGTATATCACTTTATTTCTTCATGAGTGATTTCCTAATAGCATTTAATTCAACAACGATTTCCTTTATTTGGATTTTCTTCTGGTTGGATGTATCGGCACAGACAGTGCAGTTGCCATTGAAATAAAAGACGTTCGTGGATTGATAATTTATGTGTATTGTTTAGTCATTTAACCGTGATTAATAAAACCCAATACTTTGGCGTCATTGCAGGGGATGGTAGTGAAAATCCAATCAACCAGAGTTGTTTGTTAGAGGATAGAGTGTACCCAGTCTGCAATTTCCGGGCAGTAAAATGAGAGGTAAGAACCTGCGCAGTGCTCTAACGAACTTGAGTGGGCTCACCAATGCTACACTAGGGCACTTAGAGGTGCAATTTCCGTGTGTTTGTTTTAGCGTGTCTCCAGCGACACAATTGTCGGGCGGTAAGATGAGAGGTAAGAACCTGTGCATTGCTCTAACATACCTGAGCAGGTTCACCAATGTCTTGTTGGGACACTTAGAAGTGTGAATTTTTGGGTGTTTCTTTAGGGTGTCTTCAGCTATAAAATCACTGGGTGGTAAGACTAGAGGTAATAACCTGTGCATCACTCTAACAAACTTGAGCAGGCTCACTTCTGTAGAAATTGAAGCACTTGTAGGATGAATTGATACACATAGGTTCCATGTGTGCTAGTAGGACGATAGCAACATACACAAACACCCCCCACTCTACTAACTACAAGAAAGACGAGTCGTAAGAAGGAAAATAAGAGTGCAGACTTGGGAAGAAAGACATTCTTTGGAGATATGTTCTCAAGAGAAGAAAAGGAACACTCTACTTCATACAAAGACAATAGGAAGATAGGACAACAGAAAGCAACTACTATATCAAGCCCTGAGGCATCGGTGCCTTCCATGTCTGGACCTCACCACCCTTCGAACATCATATCCTATCATGATATCAAGACTCCAGATTTGAAACAATAGTGGAAAATCATTGATCAGGATCTAAGAATTGAAGGACATAGAGAGACTAGTGGGAAGAATCAAGGACGTGAGGAACAACTTTTAATTGATTATCATTTGGACGTTGGTAGTGCAGTCAAAAAGCTAGTCATGGAACAACTTGATCCTTTTATTTATCAATCTCCTGCATAATCTGAGGTCAGTTCATCCCATCAGGAAGAATCAACCATGTGGGACGAGAACGTCAAGACAAATAGCTCTGTTACTTTTGAATTCCTGATAGTAGTGACACAGGATGAGGCTCCTATGAAAAATATTCCTTTGTCATCCCTACCATCCTTTTAAGGGATTTCTGTTGAAGATCTTGATACCTTTTTGTTCAAATTCGATGTGCTGTGTAGAGGATATGACTACACTTCGGATGCCCAAAATCTGAAATTATTTCCTACTACTCTGAAAGGAGCAACATTAAGGTGGTTAATGAGACTAGGTGCTGGCATGATTTGAACCTGGAATGACATGAGGGAGGCCTTTCTCTTTAAGTATCAGGATTACTGTCGAACTAGGGATTTGAAGGAAGAGACCTTCAGAATTGCACAGAAGGAGGAGGAGAGCTTGGAAGACTATATGGAGCAATTCCATTATAATTTACCAAGGTCTAAGTTCAGTAACTTAGCCCTAGAAATTCTGAAGCCAATATTCTGAAGAGGTATAAGAGATGATTGTCTAGATCATTTGAATCTGTTGGGAAAATGAGACATATCGCAAGAACCACTTGAAAAAATAATGAAGCTTTGCATGCGTAGCTCAAGATGATTGGTCAAGGGGATAAGTTCAGTTCAAGACCCTTCAGTCCAAATACAAAAGTCCACAAGTTGAGGATTAACCAGAGCAAAGATAGGAAACCTATTTGAGGATTTTAAAACTAACCTCCTTAGCACTCTCTCTGCCCAAATCACTACAGTACAAGTTAAGAAAGCACAAGCAGAAGTTGAAGTAGCCTTAGAAATATTCTGTCCCTGATGCGAAAAGAAACATTTGGAAAGAGAATGTGGACTAAATAGCGTCAGCCTGTGCATTATCTATGAATTGGAACATTCTACCAATCAATGTCCCGAATTACCCAGACTGAAGGTTGTACTTCAAGAATCAAGCGAGGATGTCCAGTATTCTTATTTCATCGGATCAAAGAGACCATGGCAGGCACAACCTACATGTATGCCTTCAGATTTTTCCTCTTTTTATCCTTGGAATAATGTTTATAATAGTCAGCAATATCCATGGCAGTATCATACTCCTTCCTCAACACAATTTCCTTCTCCATGGAACCAGTGGCCGTCTCCTCCACCAATGAAATATCCCCCATTGTAACCCAATCCTTGTGGTTAGAATTGGAGATATAATAGCTAAGGTCCAGTACCCCCTACACTACCAATACAACAACTGTTAAAACTGCCTTCTGTTCAAAATCCTACACCTTCTATCCGACCTAAATTAGCTGTGTAACCTAACACCAATACAAATAATAAGGTAGCCCAGAGTATAGATACTTTGGTTACCTTCCAGAATCATCTTATACTCCTATTGGACTCAACAAGGTTCAGCTTTGATCGGGAAAACTAATCAGACTGAACATACTCCCATTATTACTAAAGAATGTGAGTCACCTAGAAAGGATATGAGCGATTCTGAGGAAGTTGTTACACATGTAACAGATGATACAACACCCATTTCTACACCTATAGCAGCCAGCTCAGGAGGGTCTGTTGTTTCTACAACAGCCAACTCGAGAAAGGCTGGTGCATCTATGATAGCTGACTCAACTGTTAACATTTAGGATCCTCCATACCCTCAATGATTAACTGAAACTGGTCCAACCTTACAACCTGAATCTAAATTTCTCAAGAAACTGCAAAATTTGTATATGTGGATTCCGTTGTTATAGGCTCTTAAGGAAGTACCTATCTATGCTAAAACAATGAGGGATCTGTGCATCAAAAAGCCTGGAAGAAAATATAAACACGCTACTACTATCCATGTCATGGAGAAACTGTCCGATCTCATGATTGATCAACCTTTGTTGACTAAATATAATGACCCAGGGAATCCTACATTGACTATCCATGTTGACGATCAACCCATAACCAACACTTTGATTGATTTAGGGGCTGCCATTAATGTCATGACGAAAGACCTCTTTATCTCCCTAGGAATTCATGGACTTACACCTACACTCACAGTTCTTGAATTAGCAGATAGGTCCTGTGTCAAGCCCAAGGGAATAATAGAAGAAGTGGTTATCACTGTGGCTTCTTGGAATTATCCGACTGATTTTCTCATTTTACAAACCAAATCCAACCTGGGGGATCATCCTTTAGTCTTGGGAAGACCGTGGCTAGCCACTGCATATGCATATATCATATGTAAGTCTGGATCTATGGTGATCTTAGATGGGCAGGCCACTCAGAACCTAAATATTTACCACCCAACAAAACCTCACATGGATTTGAGTAGTCCATGGTGGGACGAATTTGAACCTGAATCTGATCTTTCCCTACCTCTCCTCACGCTTGAAAAAGGACAATAATTTAAGGATGAAACAGAGGATCATATCATTAATGGTTTTATTAGTAATTCAATCTCTTTTGCCTCCATTAGGGACCTAGGGGAAGAGGATGAGGTAGATGTTGCAATTATTGAACATTTGAAAACCACTCTGCATACTATCAGTAGTCCCGTTGAAATTGAACCTGGGAAATGTTTAAACATCAATCCTAACCTGACTATTGAACAAAACAGGTTGTTGATACAGCTGTTACAGAAATATAAAAATGCATTTGCATGGGACTATACGGATATGAAAGGAATCCATCCTGGCCTATGCACTCACCGTATTTATCTTAAAGAGGATTGCAAACCAGTTAGACAACTACAATGCCGAATGAACCTCACACTTAAGGAGACAATGAAAGAAGAATTGTAGAAAATCCTTAATGCTAATTTCATCTACCCCATTTATGACAGCCAATGGGTGTCTCCGCTTTTCATATTTCCGAAAAATAACGGCAAGTGGAGAGTCTGTGTAGACTATAGAGAGCTTAACAAGGCTACTCAAAAGGGCCATTTTCCTTTACCATTCATTGATCAGGTCCTAGATACTCTCTATGGGAAAAAAAATTCATTCCTAGATGGGTTTTGTGGCTATAATCAAATACAGATTGCCCCAGCAGACCAATACAAGATAACCTTCACTTGCCCGTTGGGTACTTTTGCATACAGAGTCCTTCCTTTTGGCCTCTGTAATGCACTAGAAACGTTTTAGAGTGAAATATTGGGTATTTTTTCCGATCTCTTGAATGACTGCCTTGAAATATTTATGGATGATTTTACACCCTATGAGGATGCCTTTGTGACAACATTAGCTAATTTGGAAAAAGTGTTGGAACGCTGTGAACAAACTACTTTTTCTCTGACCATGGATAAATGCCACATGATGATGACCAAGTGAATTGTGTGGGAAATTTCATTTCGGCAGGTGGAATCAAGGTAGATCCTGCAAAAATTGAGGTAATCTTGAAAATATCAACTCCTAAGACTCCGAAAGAGGTACGTATTTTTTTGGTACATGCAAGATACTATAGGACATTTATAGAAAAATTTTCAAAGATTGCATCTCCTTTGTTTTCGTTGCTCATGAAAGATGCAGAATTTGTGTGGACAGGGAAGTGTGAGCAGGTTTTTCTGAAGTTAAAGAACTGTGCAACAACAACACCTATTTTACGAGGACCAAACTGGAGATTTCCATTCCATATCGCTACGGATGCATCTGACATAGTTGTGGGTTTTGTTTTGGGGCAGCTGGAGGAGAATAAACCTTACACCATTTATTACATGAGCAAGAATTTAACTCCAGCAGAACTCAAATACACTGTGACTGATAAGGAATTCCTAGCAGTAGTGCATACTATCAACAAATTTCGGCACTACATCACTGGGTATCAAGTATTTGTACACACTGACCATGCTGAAATTCTATTTTTGATGAAAAAACCTATTACTAATGGTAGATTTACATGATGGTTATTTTTGTTACATGAATTTGATATTACTATTTTAGATAAACCCGGAAAGGATAATGTAGTTGTTAATTTTCTTTCTAGATTAACTATAAATGATGACTGCATTGCCACTGAGGATTATTTTACAGATGAATATCTTTTTTCCATCTCTACTCACTCATCATGGTATGCAGATGTAGTCAATTACCTTGTTGCAGGGAAATTTCCACACAATTTATCTTCCAAATAAAGGAGGAAGATTATAAAACATAGTGCTACCTACTTCTGGATAGAAGGCAATCTCTATCACACCGGGCCAGAATTTCAGATAGGGAAATGTGTTAGAGAAGATGAGGGATTTGAGATCTTGAAGGCTTTTCATGACGAACCCTGTGGAGGGCACTTCCCTGACAACAGGACGGGATATAAAGTACTCTCGATGGGGTACTAATGGCCAACTATATTCTAGGATGCCAAGAAGTTTGTGAAGGGATGTGATACCTGCCAAAGGATGGGCCAACCTCTGAAATCAGATAAGATGTCGTTACATCCTCAAATAGTGATAGAACCATTTTAGAAATGGGCCCTGGACTTTGTGGGGCCAATTAATTATTCATCAAAACAAAAATCATACATATTGGTCTGCACCGACTATGTCACAAAGTGGGTTGAAGCGAAGGCACTAATTAGAGAAACAGAGCAGGCTGTTTCAGACTTCCTGTTTGAAGATATTTTTGTTCGCTTCGGGATACCCAGAAAGATAGTGACAGATGGAGGGCCTCAATTCACATCTTATTTGATTAAGAATTTGGTTGAAAAATATATAATTCATCACAAAATCACTTCACCTTATCACCCACAAGAAAATGGTCAAGTAGAAAGCACCAATAAATTCATTGAGGGAATCTTAACAAAGACAATAGCCATCCACCGAATAAATTGGGCCGAGAAACTTCCAGAGGTACTCTAGGCTTACAGAACAACATGAAGAAACACTACAAGCTTCTCACCATATGAACTGGTGTATGGTAAGAATCCTCTATTCCCTATAGAGTTTGAGATAAACACATTAAGAACAACATTGCAGGTCAATCTAGACTTAAGTATAGCAAAGACACAAGATTGAATCAGCTCAATGAGTTGGAAGAGAAATGGCTAGCTGATATTCAAAAAACAGAGATCATTCAGCAACAAAGAGCTATATGGCATGATGGGTTTATTAAGAAGAATAAGTTCCATAAAGGAGATTGGGCTCTTTTGTATGATTCAAGTTTTAAGGATTTCAAAGGAAAGATCTGCACCATATGGCTAGGTCCTTACGAAGTAGACACGATCTTTGACAATGGGACTATAAAATTGGTCACCATTGACAGTGTTAAGACAAGTTACTGGTTAATGGGCATTGTCTAAGGTTATATCATCAAGCCGCTTTGAAGGAATCATTTGTTAACATTGTTCAGGACTCTGATCTTCATGTTATAGCAGCAGGGGAACATTCCCATATACAGCCTGAAATTTGAAATTCCAATAGGTGAAGCAACGGAAAACCACCCGTGTGGCAGCTGTTATACCTGTTAATAATAATAATAATAATAATAACAACAACAACAAAAGAAAATAAAACAAAAATAATAATAATAAATCTAACTGAGAAAACCCCTTTCCGGGGTGCAGTCAGACAGTTTGTAACAATTGAAAATCACTTTTGTGGTGGCTGTTACACCCATTTTTTTTCCTTCCTAAAAACCTCATACTTCCTTCTTGATACACTTTATAAAGATGATGTTATTCATTTGATTTTATTTTTGTACCAATTTCTCATAATCATTATGTTTTTTGAAGAATAATCTGAAGGATATCTTGGTTGTTACACATGTAACAACCGACAACCACGATCATTGTTTCTCATGTTTCGTCGCATAATAGCAATAATTGTGCCAGGAAAATGCAACTGCCATGAGCACTGCAAGAAGTACGCCGCCAATTTGAAATCCTCCTCCACGTCGCTTCATGTATGTCATTCAAAAGGTAACGTCATCATTTACGATTTGGTGGTTATTGGAAAAAGTAATGATATTCTCATGATGACCATGGGCAGATGTCACCATTAAGGCAGTGGGGAATATTTCTCGAAATCGTTGAAAAACATCTGGAGTCATAAACCACTATCAAATTCGCATGCACCCGATTAATACCACAATTTCTAATGATGACGAAATCTTGCTGGAAAGAGCGTGTGTACTTAGAACCCATTACTTTCCATAAAAGGAAATTTATGAAGAGTTGTGTGAGGTATGATTTGGTAATCCATAAATCCTGTCACCTCCCATCAACCTCCTTGACTGAAGCCTTGTATCCTCATTTCAAACTCGTCATCTGGGATAAGCACAGACGCCGAGAAGAAGTAAGAAGTGCAGTGACATTACAGTGGGTTGAGTAGTAAGAAGAAAATTTAGAAACAAAAAAAATATGGGTGGAGTAGCGGTTAGGCACGAGCTGGATTCTATGGATGCCTTGCAGAACTGTTCAGAATCCTGCCATATATTTAGAGACTCTAGATGGATTGAGTACTTCCAGAAGTTGGAAGGCTCAGACGAGATTGTTGCAATCGAATTCGCTCAAAATTTGAATAACAACCAGACCCGAGTCAGGGGTCTACAAATTGAGGTGAATGAAGAAGTAATTGCTCGAGTAACTACATTTCCAGTAGAAGGGCAGAGATGGTTTAACAGAAAAATCAATGACGCCTCCTTAAAAGAAGATTTCCTAGAAGGAGAAGAAAAGTTGGAGAAGAAAGGGATAGGAATTGATAGGTTATCACTCCCTCAGCCATGGGCTGATGTTACCTTGGGGTTTAATTAGATACATTACCTGTGAGGGAAGATCCACCATTATTTTTAATTATCACTTCCCTCTACGCAATCACCTTCGGCACCAAAAAAATATTAACCTTACATTCTACTTATTGGGGAATATTAAGCATATGGAGACTGCAGTAAAAATAACAGCACATCCGGAAGCATGTGTGACCAATCATGGACTCATCAAATTCATCATGATGAATTCCCTAAGCCAGTAAGGAAGGACCTGGGAAGAATTCAAGCGAAAGAGTCTGAGGACAAGCTGGGGAAAAGAAGCTGCGCCTTCGGGAGGAAGTCAGGCAGAAGTTGAAACCCAAACTCGGCCTGCCAAGGTCAGAATTGGGAAGCAACCCACTGATGAACCAATTGGATATAGATGGCCAAACGGAGGGTAAAATTTAAATTTCCCATGGAACCTTCACCCACAGTCGGAAAGTAGACAGAAGAAGAAAGAGAACCTTCCTCATCAGGTAAGGACGAAACTCATGTCCTTCTTTTAGAACCTGAAAATCTAAGAAAGTAAAATGAAGAATTGAACCAAAGATTATCTGAGGAGAAGGAAATCTTGATATCTATATGCACGACATGTTTTCAACAACTAACAACAACAGGGTATAAGGTCTGTGGGGCAAACACTAGCCCAATTGAAACAAAAACATAACTGCAGAAGGTTGTTACATAAGAACCTGCTATGGATATTTTTGTTACACAAGAACCAATAGTTAAAGAAGAGCCTCTTGTAGTAATTGACCTAGAGGCCAACACACAAGAACCTGTGGAGGCCACAATTGTTACAGAAGAAACATCAATGGAAACAGAGGCTACTCTAGGCGAAAATGAAGGGGCTGATACACAAGAACCCACTAATGAAGTTGTTGTTACACAAGAACCAGCAGCTGAGGTGGAGCAGACCCTTTCAAAAAAGAATATTACACCCATTATTGATGTTGATATTGAATGCATAAGAACACCAAGTCTCATCTTGAGATGGAGTTCTGAGAAAATATTGTTAATTTCTGAATTACATAAGTGGAAACAAGAAGCAATCTCCCTTCGGGAGGGGACGATTTCTCTGAAAGAACATCGGAGGGAGATAGACGCCATACATGAAAGTTGGATGAAAGAAGAGTTGAAGAAAGGATGGGAGAATTATAAGAGGAACGAAGCTCTGAATAAGAAGGAGGAACAGTTGCTGATGTTACAACAATAGGTTCAGGATCTTACCATGGACAAGAAAAAACTTCTTGACCTTGCCCTCAATATGTTGGGGTGCAGGCGGCCTTCCCCATCCAACCCCATTTTTCTATGGGAACACTTCTTCCTGTTCAAGATGAAAGCTGTTATGGAGGACAAAACCTATCTATGATTTTCCACTCGCACATTCTTAGATGTCTTTCGTGCCTTTGATTTTGATGAGCAAAGCCTGCTGTGTGAGTTATTCTTACACAATATTATTTACGAGCATGTGAGTATGCAAATGGTGGTGACGTTATTCTCCTATTTGGGGGATCCGCAGTTGCAAGCTTTTGTGTCCTTCATGAAGAATCAGATTGAGGGGAATTTTTCCACCAAATATATGGATGTTAATGAAGAGAAGATGGCATTATGGATCCGAGAAAAACCAGGACGGGCCGTCGAGTTAAGGAAAGAATTTAGAAGAATTTTTAGTACTCCTGGGAAAAGGTAACCTTCTACCAATTACAGAAGAATGATTGTGAACTTCTGTCTCAATTAGTTCTCAATGATGAAGATTCGAGCCTTGACTGGGTGCTTGAAACACACGGAAGCCAGTAGTGTTGAGCTGATGAAGGGGGACGCATTCGCATTCCAGAATTTTGTGGTGGCTGTTACACATGTACCAGCATATGCACAGATAGTACAAACCCTTGGTGCTCTGTGGCTCGGGTTAAGATTCAAGTTCCCTTTGATCTGGCTTCTAATTGAGGATTATCATAGAAATTATGAATTGAAAAAGTATGAATCAGAGTCCTGGGTATGGTAGCTGATGGATAATCAAGGGTATAGGTTTGCAGATGAAGATACAGTTGGCGCTTATGATCTCACTGACCTACACTGGAGATATTCCCATGAGAGATTGTATTTTGCATGAGGACATGCAAGTGCTTCAGTTGGGGGGTTCAAATGTTGGGTGCCAGTTTTACACTTATTTCCTACATTTGTTTCCCCTATTTTACCTCATGACTATAACCATTGGGACTATCTTTTCCTCTTTTTCCTACCATTCTATCTTAGCTTGTGTTGTTTCACCTTATTTTCATTACTCTGCCATTTCATCAATTATTATAATGTATCGTGTCTTTTTTATGAATAAATGAGGATGAATGTTTGGAGAAGATCTATAGTCTTTTGCTGTCTTTTCAGATGCTATTTGTAGCACAAAATATCTCGAGCACGAGGCGTACAAGATAATTTAAAGGTTTGTTGTTATGGTGAGCTGTTAAACCACGACATTGTTACAGACCTATTGACAAACTATTGTTACAGTTGTACCACTGACTGGATCTCGTCAACTCTTGATGCTGACCTATCCTCTAGCTGTTACTCTACAGTTGTGATTTATCGTGATAGTTGTAGAAGTTATTAAGTATTATATTTTTGGATAACAACCTCTAGGCGGTTTTGATTGCAATCTGTAATTTTTTAGTCAGACTTTTATTAAGAAGTGGTTGTAACCATGTGTATTCTATTTTTATCAACATGACAATCATAAGATTCTCATGGCTGATACATCCCTCGTTTTTTTGAGATGTAACCACTATATAGTTCTCGACCCTTGAGGTCGAAAGGTTAGGGGAGAAAAAAATTACTTTGGCTCTGTAATTTTTGCTGATATTAATACAAGTTATCCCGTTGTTGCTGTTACATGCATCATCTGATTTAGTTCTGTTAAAGTTCTTTCTCTACCTGCGCCCTGCTAGGGAGGAAGGGCCCTCCTCTTTAGCAGGGATTGCAGTGGTTGAGGTAGCTGTGTACACGTATTCCTATTTTGTTTATGTATCAGTGGAAGTGTTGTTGCTGTTGTTTTAGCTGTGAATAGATCTGCTTCAATTCCAATTTTTTATATGTTGTTACACATATGATATCAAAGATACTAGCTGGGTAATTGTTGTGTGGCGTGCTAAGACAGATTAATTGAGGTGTGATTACAGTATTATAGATCACTTTATTTGTACATTAGTGATTTCCTTCCAGTATTTACTTTAGAAACGATTTCCTTTATTTGAATTTTCTTTTGGTTGGATGTATCGACACAAATAGTGCAGCTGTCATTGATAATTTATGTGTATTGTTTAGTCATTTAACCGTGATTAATGCAACCCAACAAGTAGAAATCCATATTATTCACTTGTCTTCTACCAGGTACTATGAGAGCCAACATAAGATGTTCATTCTTCACGGACAACCATGGTGGGATATTGTTATTGATCACTACTACAGGCCAAACATAATAGTTGGTGTTTTGGAGGGAATATGGGTTGACTCCATCCATGGCTATGATGAGTCGTAGACTTCGTACTTCATCCTTGAATTTTTCAGGCCATGTATCCTCTATATGCTTCATGGCTATTGAATCAGTTGGGATTCACATAACTCCCAACTCACTTCTATGTGAGGCATGTCATCCCTGTAACATGGCTAATTATTTGCAACGAAAGAGCCCTTGAATCCTTGGTATTATAAGCATGTGCCTCAATATCTTAAAAGGAGGACCACATGATTTGCCCTTCTTTTTTATTTATCATACCTCTCATGCCCACATTTCAGACATATATCTTTGTCTGCATATTCTCCTCTATATAGAATACAATCATTTGGCCATGCATGATATGATATGTACTCAACACTCAACATTTTCAACAATTTCTTTGCCTCTTCTCAGCTACCGAGCAAGACATTATCACTTGGAAGAAACTTATCTTTGAATAACTTATCATTGGTGATCATGGAAAATATTAATAAATGTACATTAATGCAGATATAATTATTAACGTTCATAAGATTGACCATTTGTAATGTTCATTGTATACTGATTATATTTCTCAAATTTATATAAGGGAGGAATTTATGGTATCTTACCTCAAAATTTCCAAGAAACATGCATTCGAAAAGCCAAAATTTTCTTTCAAGTTGTACAGTAACATCATTATCCCCAATTGGGTAGACTTTCATTGACTGCTAAGTCCAAAGAGAGGGGTGATGGAAGAAAATTTAAGGCTTTCGAAAAAGGTGTCAGCGATATGAGCATCATCCCCTAGCTGATCATCATTTTGGAATGCATCTAACAACATTTTCTCCATGGCAGTCGTATCCCTTAAGTAATCATCCATACCAACCTCTATTTGATTGCCTCCATTTCCAGCTAGTCAAGAACTACTATTGCTGTAGTCATTCCTAATTAGTGAATCTAGATGTAGCAGGAATTGAATCGGTGGTTGATTCAACCATTCTTGGTATCGTTCCTCTCCGATTTTTTCTCTTAATCCAATCTTCTCTTGATTTGACATTGTCGTGGGGTGCAACGGAAGATGGTAGGTAGGTCGCTCATCATCACTGGAATCCTAATAATTAAAAAAAAAATATTTGAACATGATTAGTAGCATATATATGATATCAATTAGTAAGCACGTTGACAATATTGCATGATTAATTGGTTTGACGTTGAAATAATTACATTAATCAATATACCAAACAATTATAATTATTACCATCATTTTCCCAGGATTGTGGCTAGAAGATGCAATATTGTTACAATTGGTAGGGTGAAGCGGTTGTCCATTTTCATCTACCAAATGCGCCTTGCGGTATGCTGCTCCTGATAAGAGCTTCCGACATTTTGGAGTTGTTTGAATATTTTGCGCATATGAACTCGATTATGAATCTGCATGAACCTGCAAATTTGTATACATTATAAATTTAATTAAGCTGTGCATGATTGACATGGAGAAAAAACATAAATTCAATTAGATAATGAAAATATAAATAAAATCTGAAGTAAATATTACGTATTGAGATGGATAGGGAGAACTCTGCGATGGACTTCGGGAAATATTATGGAACGAGCTGGATTTTGAAGAATTGTCCATTCGATATAATTATGATATTTTCTCCCTGCATTTGAGCAAAATCAACAATAAATTTTGGTGTACACACCTAAAAATAATTTCGATGCCTTAAAAATGGACTTCTTGTTATCGGTGCTAATGTACAGATAATCGCACCGGTGTGTTTAGCTACTGTGCACTGGTGACGAATAACTGAAAATAAAAAAGTGCAACTCTATTTTTTTTAAGTGAAAAAAAGAATGGTAAATTGAGAAATGGGTGGAAAAATGTTTTCAAATATATAATTTCATAAAACAATTCTTTAAATACTAAACACTTTTCATTATTTCACTATTTTTGCAAACAATTTCAGCCAGAGATTTGCAGGAGACATACCTGGAGCAAGAAAGAACGCGATCACTGTGGAGCAGCGAAATACATTCGAACAGAAGTATTTAGACAATCAGAATTCCAAACCTCTGGTGATTCCCCTGTAGCATAGAATTTCAAACGATCTCATGATTAAATTTTATTGGTTTTCTTACTTTTTTCTGCAATTTTTTTTACGCATTAAGTAAAATATTTCAATTTGTTGTTCATTTTCAGACAACAAAAAAAAATCCTTTTTTTTTTTTTTCCCTTTCTTCTCCCTGTTTCTGTGATTTCATAATTAGGGCTTTTCATCTTAGATTTATGGGGTTCATATTTCTCTATATAGGCCTATGAAATCCAACCCACAAGATGACTTGCATAGTCAGATCCAAATCCATGTCGGCCCTTGCGTGAATTTTTAAAAAACATAATTTTTTTAATCAGTGCACCCGGCGTAACCTAGCACACCGGTGCACTGGATTATCCCAACGTATCACACACGTACTGTTTGATAAAAAATTTAATGATGCAAGAGCATCGGGATTAGCCAGCAATGTGAAGATTTGTTCACATGTTGTGGCTAAACAGGGTGAAATTCACTGACTGTTGGTCAAATTCAGTTTTACTGAGGAGGTTGGACTTCTCAAATAGTTTGTTATAATTTATTATTGTAATAAATGTGAGATTGTCTTATTTTAAATTTGGAGATAGAGTTGTTAATATAGGTGTGCACGAAAGATAAAAGATAGAAGATTGCTGATTAGATTTCTAGAAATAGAAGATTTCTGTTAGTAAGAGATTGTGAAAAGGAGAAAAATATTGATGAGCGAGAGATTAGAAAGGTTTTGAGTAGAGTAAGAATACAGGGGGTATGTATGGACTGTGTTTTTGTGTGTAACAGTGATTATTTCCCTGTGTAATTGGGCCTAAGGCCGAGATTTTTTTCTTCTGTATATTGTGAATAAATTTAATGTTATGTGCATCAATGTATGATGAGTCCGTAAGGTTTGATGCATTTTCCTTTTCTTTGTAATTGCTTGAAGTGGCTGTGATCTGTGTTTTATTTTAATCTGTAAGAATTGTTGTGTTGAGGCAAACCCGAATAGTTTGAGTTCGCGAGCGTGGAATTTATTAACACAGATAATCGGTGAAAAAAAACACTTGTTGTAACCTTGGAGCGGACTTAAAAGATATATTGGTTGATTTATGACCCATCGGGTCCGGTATAACCATTGGATCGGACCGAGAGATGTTCATATCGCATCATATAACAATGGTATTAGACACGAAATGTTATAAAATTTGTTTGTAGTGAGATCGAGTCCGAAAGATATCGTATCGCTACGGGAAGTGACACCATCCAACTATTGCAACTTGCGAACTCCGATTAACATCGCATCGGAACTGTGGAAGTTGCCGATGGTTAAGTGTCATCCAATCCCTGCGAATTGCGATCTCCGATAGGCATCGCATCGAAGTTGTGGAAGTGATCGACAGTTGAAGTGCTTTGCTGACTGCCGATTAGCAAAATTGTCCTGAGCGTCAGATCGGCCAGATCTGGGGCGCGCAATACACATATATTTCTGTTTATAAAAAGCGTTTAACGTTGTTTTTGAACAGATTAAAAGAGTATATCGGATCGGAGGAAAGATAAGATTATTTTTAAATAAATTAAAAGGTTTTCGGTTCCGATAGGAACAAGGGTTGAGTGAAGAGTGTAAAGTCCATTGTGGGCTTATTCCAATCCATTTCTGCCGCTGCGTCAATTTTTAGTATCAGAGCAGAAGAAAGAGGTGTTTGCAGCAAAGATGCCACCAAGAAGATGAATTGGTCGAGGAAGACCAGAACCAAATGAAATTTTGTTAGAAGAAGTGCAGAATTTGCGTGCACGAATGGAGACAATGGAGACAGCCCAAAGACGAGCGCCTGATGATGGTGCCAAGAGTTCTTTAGAAGAATCTGATGCAGATGTGGAAGAATTACAAAAAGATAATGAAACTACCAAGGTCCTTAAGATGCTGGAAAAAGTTGGAAGTAAACCTAAGATGGAAATTCTTATGTATGAAGTGAGTTTGAATGCGGAGGATCTTATGGATTGGATCAGATCCATAGATCAGTACTTTGACTATGAAGAGGTTGAGGAGAATAAGAGGGTGAAGTTTGCAGTCACTAGATTGAAGGGTCATGCAGCCATCTGGTGGGATGAGGTACAGACATCAAGAACGAGGAAAGGGAAAGCTAAAATCAAGTTCTGGGATAAAATGGTAAGTAAATTGAAAGCCAAGTTTTTACCTAAAGACTATCATTTGAATCTTTTTAAGCAAATGCAAAATCTGAAGCAGAAAGTAATGTCTGTTAAGGAGTATACAGAAGAATTCTATAGATTAAGTATCAGAACAGGGCATGTAGAAGATGATTTGGAAAAAACAGCCAAATATGTAAATGGGTTAAGGTATGAAATACAAGATGAGATTAGCCTGTTAAGTCTGAAAACTATTGAGGATGCCTATCAAGCAAGTCTGAAGGCAGAAGAGAAAATATTGAGGAGACAGAGTCAAAGGAACAGAGGAAAGAGCTCAGCGAGAGGTAGAGGAGCTGCCAGATCTAGAGGAACACAACATCAGCATGAAACAGGAACTGCTACAGGAGGTCAATAAAAGCGAGGAGTTTCACTTCACTATCGTAGGGAGGCCCAAGGTAATCTTAACCTCCACAAATTTAAATGATTTTCCTGAAGAAATTCAAGCTGTGTTAAATAATTTCATGGATATCATCGTGGATGAATTACCGAATGAATTACCACCGATTAGAAGTGTTATCCACCATATCGACTTAATACCAGGAGCAAGTATACCTAATAAAGCTGCATATAGACTAACTCCCCAGGAAAATGCAGAGATTGCAAGGCAAGTACAAGAATTGATGAACAAGGGGCTGATTCGAGAAAGTCTGAGCCCGTGTGCTGTGCCAACGGTACTTAGTCAAAAGAAGGGAGGAGAGTGGCGCATGTGCACCGATTCCAGAGCTATCAAGAAGATAACAGTCAAGTATAGATTTCCTTTTCCCAGAATGGATGATCTAATGGACTATTTAAGTGGATCCAGGTACTTTAATAAGATAGATTTGAAAAGCGGGTATCATCAGATTAGGATTCGGGAAGGCGATGAATGGAAAATGGCTTTCAAAACAAATAGTGGACTGTATGAGTGGTTAGTGATGCCTTTTGGGATCACTAATGCACCCAGTACATTTATGAGATTAATGAACGAGGTCTTGAAGGAGTATGCAGGTAAATTTGTCGTTGTTTACCTTGATGATATTCTGGTTTTTAGCAAAAGTAAAGAGGAGAATTTAGAACATCTGAAGTTAGTTCTGAAAACTCTACAGAGGGAACAACTACTAATCAATTTGAAGAAGTGTAGTTTCATGAAAGAAGAGCTGGTGTACTTAGGATTTTTGATTTCCAAAGAAGGCTTGAAAATGGATCCGGAGAAGGTACAAGCAATCAGGAACTGGCCTACTCCCAGAAGTGTATTCGAGGTAAGAAGTTTCCATGGACTTGCTAGTATTTACCGAAAAATTTATAAAAGGGTTTAGTCAAGTTTGTGCACCATTCCTTGAGACAATCAAGGAGGTCAACCAGCCATTTCGATGGACAGAAGAAGCGGACAGGAACTTTAATCTACTGAAAAAGAAGATAACAGAAGAGCCAATTCTAGCATTGCCTAATTTTGAGAAAGTCTTTCAAGTAGAAACCGATGCAAGTGGAGTAGCAGTTGGTGCGGTACTGAGTCAAGAGAAAAGACCGATAGCATATTTCAGCGAGAAACTAAATGATGTGAAAAGGAAATATTCTTCTTATGATAAAGAGTTTTACGCTATTGTGCAGGCATTGAAAAAGTGGAGACATTATTTACTGCCAAAGGAATTCATCTTATATTCAGACAATCACACTTTACAGTTTATTAATAACCAGCCAAAGCTAAATCAGAAGCATGCCAAATGGGTGGAATTTCTGCAAAGTTTCACTTTTGTAATAAAACATAAAAGTGGTAAGTCTAATAAAGTAGAAGATGCATTGAGCAGGGTAAGTTTTCTTTTGCAAGAGTTTAAAGTGGGTGTTGTAGGTTTTGAAGAAATGATAGAAATGTACAAGGATGATGAGGATTTTAAAGATATCTACACAACAGTTCAGAATCCAGTGAGCCATAACAGAAGTCAATGGATAGACTACCTTATTCAAGGAGGGTTGTTATTTAAAAGCAACAAGTTATGTATTCCTAAATGTTCCATGAGGGAGAACATAATTAAAGAGAAGCACAGTGGAGGGTTATCTGGTCATTTTGGACAAGATAAAACCTTCGCTTAGGTGAATGCTTTTTATTACTGGCCTAAAATGCAAACTGATGTTAAAAAGTTTGTTGAGAAATGCAAGGTATGTAAATATGCCAAAGGAAGGAGTCAGAATACATGACTATATCAGCCATTGCCCATACCAGATCGACCGTGGGATGCAGTTAGTATGGACTTTGTTTTGGGTTTACCAAAAACTCAGAGAGGAAACGATTCTATTTATGTTGTAGTGGATAAATTTTCTAAAATGGCACATTTTATTGCTTGTAAGAAAACTAGTGATGCAACACACATAGCAAATTTATTCTTTTCAGAGATTGTAAGATTGCATGGTTTACCTGTAAGTATTGTATTAGATCGAGATACTAAATTTGTAGGGCATTTCTGGAGGACACTTTGGAAGAAATTGGGGACCAAACTCAGTTTTAGTTCAGCATACCATCCTTAGACAGATGGAAAAACTGAAGTAGTGAACAAAAGATTGGGAAATATACTAAGGAGTTTGGTACATCAGAATCCCAAAAAGTGGGATTTGGCATTAGCTCAAGCTGAATTTGCTTACAATGATACACCAAACCGAAGCACTGGAATGATTCCATTTCAAATTGTCTTTGGAATGCATCCGAGAGGAGTATATGAACTTAGGGACTTGGGAAAACAGGAAGCCAGGAGTGCAAGTGCCGGAGATTTTGTTGAACAAATGCAGAGGTTACAAGAAGAAGTCAAAGATAAATTGCAGGAAAGCAACATAAGATACAAGCAGAGAGCAGATCTGAAAAGAAGAGAAAAAGAGTTTCAAGTAGGAGATTTAGTCATGGCATATTTGAGGAAAGAGATATTTCCTACAAAAACTTATAACAAACTGAAAATGAAGAAGATAGGACCTTGTAAAATTAAAAGGAAATTTTCAGCCAATGCATATGAGATCGAGTTGCCGAAAGGGATCGGAATATCCCCCATTTTTAATGTTGCAGATTTATATCCATTCAGAGAAATAGAGACCGAGTTGCAGAATGAAGCCACAGGAGATGAAGTTCAAACTGTGGATTGGGAGGAACATGTACCAAAAGCATCTAAGAAAGAAGTTGAGGCTATCTTGGATCAAAGAATATCCAAGAAAACTCGAGGGAAGACATATTTCCAGTATCTAGTCAAGTGGAAAGAGAAGCCAATGGAAGATTCCACTTGGTTGACAACAACTGAACTACAGAAATATGGAGTAAGTCCTGAAAGTTGAAGGACAAATCTTTTCTTCCCCGGGAGTCTGATGCAGGAGCATCGGGATTAGCCAACAATGTGAAGATTTGTTCACATGTTGTGGCTAAACAGGGTGAAATTCACTGAATGTTGGTCAAATTCAGTTTTACTGAGGAGGTTGGACTTCTCAAATAGTTTGTTATAATTTATTATTGTAATAAATGTGAGATTGTCTTATTTTAAATTTGGAGATAGATTTGTTAATATAGGTGTGCACGAAAGCTAAAAGATAGAAGATTGCTGATTAGATTTCTAGAAATAGAAGATTTCTGTTAGTAAGAGATTGCGAAAAGGAGGAAAATGTTGATGAGCGAGAGATTAGAAAGGTTTTGAGTAGAGTAAGAATACATGGGGTATGTATGGACTGTGTTTTTGTGTGTAACAGTGATTATTTCCCTGTGTAATTGGGCCTAAGGCCGAGATTTTGTTCTTCTGTATATTGTGAATAAATTTAATGTTATGTGCATCAATGTATGATGAGTCCGTAAGGTTTGATGTGTTTTCCTTTTCTTTGTAATTGCTTGAAGTGGCTGTGATCTGTGTTTTATTTTAATCTGTAAGAATTGCTGTGTTGAGGCAAACCCGAATAGTTTGAGTTCGCGAGCGTGGAAGTTATTAACATAGATAATCGGCGAAAAAAAACACTTGTTGTAACCTTGGAGCGGACTTAAAAGATATATTGGTTGATTTATGACCCATCAGGTCCGGTATAACCATTGGATCGGACCGAGAGATGTTCATATCGCATCATATAACAATGGTATCGGACGCGAAATGTTATAAAATTTGTTTGTAGTGAGATCGGGTCTGAAAGATATCGTATCACTACGGGAAGCGAAACCATCCAACTATTGCGACTTGCGAACTCCGATTAACATCGCATGGGAACTGTGGAAGTTTCCGACGGTTAAGTGTCATCCAATCCCTGCGAATTGCGATCTCCGATAGGCATCACATCGGAGTTGTGGAAGCGATCGACAGTTGAAGTGCTTTGCCGACTGCCGATTAGCGAAATTGTCCTGAGCGTCAGATCGGCGAGATATGGGGTGCGCAATACACATATATTTCTGTTTATAAAAATAATTTAACGTTGTTTTTGAATAGATTAAAAGAGTATATCGGATCGGAGGAAAGATAAAATATTATTTTTAAATCAATTAAAAGGTTTTCGATTCCGATAGGAACAAGGGTTGAGTGAAGAGTGTAAATTCCATTGTGGGCTTATTCCAATCCATTGCTGCCGTTGCGTCAGTTAATTTTTTTTTTTTAAAAATCCGTGCACCATAGGTAAAATAGGGCATCGGTGCGCTATTTCATTATGGTGCACCACGAATGTACTGTTTCACAAAAACAATTTTTTATTGTGTTAATTGGTGCACCATGTAACATATAACGCACCACACCTGGTCTCCTAGTTGAGAGAGAGCACCGTATGGTGGTCCCTTGTTTGCGCGGGGTGTTTATAAGAATAGTCCGCACCGCCCCCTCCACGACACTATATGCTACAAAAAATAACACTAGATGATTTTTTTAATTTTGTCTATGTTAATTGGTGCGGTGGTTGACATTTAAGGCATCGGTGCTCCTTGTTGCAATAGAGCACCGTACGGTGTTTTATACTATTTGGGTGGTGGGTTTATAAGACCACCACACACCGACATCGGTGCGTACACCATGAAAAGTGCACCAGTTTCTTGATATATTTTTTTTAACCTGAAAGGTTGACAATTTATTGATAAAATATATTAATGAATGATATGGTACATGTTTCATATTGATAAATAAATCGCTAACAAGAGATCAAGTAACAAAAATACTGATAACACATCAGGGAAAGAAAAAAAGGCAAGGTCTTTGTAAATTGTTTATAAAAAATATTATTTTTGAACTATATGTAAGTTTAACTAATATATATTGTTTACTGTGTATCATGCAGAGCCAAAAAATGATGAAGCTCAATAATATTATTTCTGATCTAGGACTAGAAGAGCGTAAAATCTTGATGAAAAATTGCAAAAGGATGAATCAGGTGAATGAAAAAAATACTATCGATCTAATATGAGTTTCTTTTTTTAATTTTCATTAATAATATACTTAAAGTTATTAGATAACATGTTTCAAACAATCTATTAATTCACATTTTTTTAATGTTCTACAGAGACCAACAACTCAGAAAAGCAATGTTGTTCTAAGAAAAGAAAAAAATAGAACATAAAAATGAAAATGAATTGCTCCTTAGCTCATTTGGAGTGGTGTTGGAGGTTAACGAAAGGGGGAAAACTCTTACAAAAGTTTGAGGGATCTAGTGGAACGAATGTATAGACGTTCTTTCCACTTACAATACAAAAATCAATCCAATGATTCCAAGAACCAAATTTTATCTAAACTACAGGAAGGGTTTCCAAAGAATTGGTCAATGAGACATGTCAGAATTTTAAGAGAAAAAACGTACAGAGAAAAAAATAATAAATGAAAAAGTAATATTTCTTTAAATGTTTTCTAAAATTATTTATAAATATCAATTATAAATATCACTTTTGTTATATTTACTTTTCATATATCAATATAAAATTAAATAGTTTATTATCATGTTTCAGGAAGATTATGAAAATCTCAAAAGATGAACTGATATCATAAATATGCCAGTAGGAATGTCCAAAAAGGTGTACAAGGAGATGTTCAAAGAAATGGACAAAATTTCATCGCAGGAGGAGCCATCTCAACAACAACATGCTTCAAATTTAATATGTAATCATTGAATTTTTCGATCATTAGGTACAATAAATAAACAATTTAGCATTAAATATTAATTTTCAAGTATCTTCTTACAAAAAGGAAAAGAAAATGGAACCCATTCAACACATAAAACGGGACAACAAAGAAGAAAAGGGTTGATATTTAAGTTTGTGAGTAATTGTTACTTCCTTATAACAACTTAACTAGATTTCATTTTTGAATATTTTAAGTTGTTTTACAAAAATCATCATTGAATGTCTTCAAACAGGTGCTAACATACAAAGAAAAACCATCAGACGAATTGATTGACATTGGGTTAAATATGGGTTGTGAGTATATGTTGGCATATCAAAAATAATTGTGGAATTTGTAAGCATCTATCGATATTTTTTTACTTAGCTCCGTCTATAATTAATAGAACAAAAAAATGTTTTATATTAAATATATGATTTGTTATGGGGTATAAAACTTGTAGGAAACAAAGTATGGAACTGTGCCAACAGATGAAATCTTGAAAGATGGCATACTACATGGTTTTGAAAGAATGTGTATAGTTCATGAGTCAGTTGTTGCTATGGTACGCCATTTTTTTTCTGATTTACATTGATGTACATATTATTTAATATTGAAATTTCAATTATTCTCACCAATGTATATATACTCATAACCGTTTGTTTTTATGTTTGTAGATGGACAGTGAAGAAGAAGAAAACAATCAATATCGTGAACAAAACATTCCTGAAAATAACCCAAGTCATGGAAGTAGCTTGAGCAGTGACAACAGTTCAAGAGAAGAATGATGATCATTATGTTTCGATGTCAAAGCAAGGCATTGTATTTTTTTGAAATATTTGTATGTGAAATCAGAAATTTTGTTTAATGTAATGGACATAGTGTCCCAATTGAAAGACAAAGGGATACCAATAACTATCCCATTTTGTATGACAAAGACTGTCTTATATATATATATATATATATATATATATATATATATATATATATATATATATATATATATATATATTATAATAAAATATGTTTTAATTTATTCTATTTGTTCTCCATTGTCACTGTGAAATGTAACACCACTGATTGAAGTTATGGATTATTAAATATTATAATGAAAAGATGTGAAATCTGATGATATGATATAACAAATTAATCCAAACATCACATTCAAATGCACTAATAAAAATTTAATTGATATGAATACAGTTATAATATATGTGTCGATTTTTGATGAATAATGAATTTAAAAAAATCACAATAATTATGATATGATATAATTAATCCAAACATCAAATTCAAATGCATTAAATAAAAATTTAATTAATATGAATATTTTTATAAGATGTGTCGATTTTTTATGAATAATGAATTTTTAAAAATCACAATAATTGCACTGTCACAGGTCAATGTTTCTAAAAAATAAAAAAATGAACACCAATGCGTGTCAATTACTGTACATCGGTGCGTTTCTATGATATAGCACACTGGTATGTTTATAAGACCTATGGGCATTGCACAAATACCAATACCAATTATAAATCTCGGTGCGTTTGTGCGATACTGTGCGCTGATGCTTTTATGTGAGACTGTGCACCAATGTGTTTCAACGACCTATGGGCACCACACAAATACCAATATGAATTATAAAAATTAGTGCGTTTGTCTGATATTGTGCACTAGTGCTCTTCTATCATGCTACATACCAGTGCGTTGATATGACATATGGGCACCACACAAATCCCAATACCAATTAGAACGGTCCCGTGCGTTGTATCACCTACAATGTGCCTCATGCGGTTGTATACCTTTACTGCCCAGTGCATGCACCTTTGAACACCCTGAGGCGACCATCTATATGGCACGCACTGGTGCGTTGAAACCTTAGTAGCGCACCGATGAAAAAAAAAATGTAATAACCTCCATCCGCCCAAGTTTTTTTAGTTGTGTTGAAATTCCGTTAAACGCTCCACCAAAACCTCTGTTACCAAAAAAGGATGTTGTAGCAAATGTTTTTTTGACAATTTTGGCCAATTTTATAACACTAAAAATCTCCTTTATAACCTTTGCTAGATGGTCTTTTCCTTATAGTGAAGATGCATAGGACATGCTCCTCTAGGCTTGATGGAAACACTTTTGCTTTTTCTTTCATATATATTTGAATAGATCTAAGTTTATGCTTTCTTCATAAATAAAATTCAATTGAATACATGAGTTATCATAATATACTTTGATACATACCACATACATATTCAAATTCATAAGAGGTTGAAGAATTTTGGAAAATTCTAATGATACAAATATACATTGAGCTAGGCTCATATTTAACATGTTTTGACTAGCCTCAAGTTGTCTATTCATTAAGAAGACGACTAGATATTGTAATTGTAGGATGATCCTTATTCTTGATGCTTCTTGTCACTTTAGATTCTTAACACAATCATATGCTTCTTATTCCTCTTCTTTACTCCTTACTGCTCATGTAGTCTCCCCCTTAGATAGTACATTAATTTTCATATTCTCTACAATATTTTAGGCTCTTCTTTTGAAGTCAAACTAGTGATAAGAGTCTTTAGAAACTATCCCTAATTTGTTCCTTGGACATTCAAATGGTTCTCTAGTAACTGGCTTTGTAAATGTATTTTTTATATGTTCTTTTTTGGGTATGTATTCCATCTTCAACGTTTTCTCAACCACTTGTTCTTCGAGGAAGTGGTACTTTATAGGGATATTTTTAGTCATTGAGTGAAGCACTAGATTTTTAGAAATACTTATTGCCCTTGTATGGTCGCACTTAATAGATATAAGTTCACTAAAATTTACCTTCATATATTGTAGAGTTTTGTTCATCCATAACACCTGTATGCAACAAGAAGTAGTTTCTATGTATTTGGATTCTGCTATAGATAGAGATATTGATGATTGTTTCTTGCATATCAAAAAACAACTATCAAAATAAATAATATATAAATTAATAAAATCAAATAAGAAATTTCAATGTTGGCCCCATTCACTGCTCACTGAGTGACGTAGGTGGATGACATTGGTGACGGGCGTGTTGGAAGACATTGCATGAAATTTCAACATACTTTCAACAAATATTCCATATATGGGAATGAGGAATGATGAAAATGAGATTGTGTGATGAATGTTGATGTAAACGTGGACGATATAACATATTATGCAGGGGCATCAAGCATCCTTGATTCATGAAAAACTTGCATATTTTCAAGGCACGTGTCTATTCTAACCATCTCAAATTTCAACACATAGAAGAATAGTTTGAAGAAATTTCAACATTGGCCCCATTCACTACTCATCGAGCAGCGTCAGTGGATGATAGTGGTGATGGGCGTGTTAGAAGGCGTTCCATGCCATTTGAAGAGAGTTTCAACAAATATTCCATAGATGGGAATGAGGAATGATGAAAATGAGACTGCATGAGGAAGGTTGACGCTCTGAAAGGTTATGACAGGATGAAAGGCATCCTTGACTCTTGAAATCAACGCATATCGTCAAGGTATGTGCCTAGTTTAACCATGTTAAATTTCGACTCATACAGGGACAATTTGAAGAAATTTCAACATTGGACCCATTCACTAGTCATCGTGTGACGTAGGTGGATGAAATTGGTGATGCGCTTGTTAGAAGATATTCCATGTCATTTCAAAGAAAGTTTCGACAAAGATTCCATATATGGGAATGAAGAATAATGACAATGAAACATATTTTTATGTCAACCATTTTTTGTATATCCAATCTTTTTTCACTTGAACTTAAAGAATGTTTTTTATTCTTAAATGAAATGAAAAATATATTTTTTTCCAATTTTTTATTATTATTATATATAATTTCTTAAATATATTTCAAAATAAATAATAAAATTCTATTTTTACACAATTTCAAAAATCACATATTTCAAAATAAATTATATATATATATATATATAAACCTTAAAAAAATTATTAATAGTCTTCATTACCAATTAAAATAATTTTATTTTCTTAGGAATTTAGAATAGAGAATCTTCACATCATTTTTTGAAACGAGTAAAAGCCCATGGATCCTCCATCAACACAACCTCCAACAAACTGAATTTAAAAATGAATCATAAAAAAAGAGTCGGTCTTTCTATTCTTTGAAGTGTTTATTAGTGTGGACATGTTTTATAACCATTGTCGGCTTTCAAACAAGTCTAGTTGCTCATGACAAAATGTATATAATAGTACCACATTCCTTCACAGAAAAAGGTATATGCCCAGCACGTAGTTCTCGGATTTTCAAATTATTTTTGGTTTAGTGGCGAAAATTCTACTCTACTCTACACCAGTGTTTGTGTTTGAATTGAATTGGGTGATTCACAAATAATGGACCACGCTTATGAATGGATGAGAGATGCCCGTGCCCATGCGCACCAACACAGAGATGCAATAAAGAACAAAAAATTTGTTGTTATTATTATGAGGATGATCGTGGAATCCGCAGGTATTATACCCCAAAGGAGTAGAATTGGAATTGGAGGGGAAAATGTTGGACAACATGATTTGGTGTCTAGCGTGACTGTTAAAAATATGCAGAGATCAAAATACTTAATTGATTATGCATATTTATCATATCAGGTTCAGGTGGGTCCACCAGAATAAGATAATTTAACAGAAAATGTTAATATGCCTTGGAGCAGAGTCACTCAAAAGCTATTAGCATATATAGCGAATGGTCTTAGGCATCAGCAGACGTAATGCTGGAACATATCATAGATCCTTGAAATGCGTGGGAATCAAATATGTGCATATCTCGCAAGGTTCAGTGCTAGAAACATGCAACATAAATTGGTTTCTCTTCTACCCGCTTTAGGCAACCATATCAATCAACCTTCCATTAGATCTACCAGTGCTCTCCACATTATTTTTGGGAAATGCATGCCATAGCTAAATCTCTATATTCTTATGGATGATGGCATATTTCGACTCAGAATATGAAGAATATGGGAATGAAGTACATACAATACGAATACTACCCAAAGCATTCCAATTCTCTCTCTGTTTGATTAGAGTGGTTTGACCCGGGCCAACAACAGTCCTGTCGACAGTGAAAACAATTCAATTATTCAAATATCTATGGATCTGATACTTCATTTTCCCATTTTTTGGCCATTTCTCCTCTAGTAAGTCATTGATTCGATGGCTTAGCGGGTCTTGAGTTCATTATTCCCTTGATTATTTTCATCTATTACTAATTTATCAAATATCAAAGACGATCAACCACCTCGACTTCATCTATCCAGATCCAGTCATTGTTTTACAACTTGGCATTGTTTCTGTGAGGGTAGCATCGATCCAAATCTCGGTGGATCTACGTGTTTGGTGACCCCTAAATTCAGGCATCTCAACAACCACAATGATTTCAGATTATATCAGTGCTCAATATGCGTCTATTAATAGATGCATGCTTCTTTCACCCTTCAGATCTTTGGCTTCTCTTGTTGAAAATATAGAACAAAACAATAACATAGAGGGATGCTTCACCCACAACACAGAGAAAGCACAATTGTTGCGGAATTAACATTCATACACACAGACAGACAACGTAACACAGGAGCATAACTCTTTTTTTAATTTATTCAAATCTTCTCTGAGTTTGAATTCTTTCTACCCTGTCTATCATAGTGAAAATTACATCAGTTTATATCAAAATGGCCAAAGCCTTTAAAACAAACATAATCCTATTTAATGATGTTCAATGTTGAAAAGACGTTCTTGGGCTGTCAAAAGACCCATTTCTTCATTAAATCGGCACACAGGTCGTATTCGGAATTACACAGGAAAACACGTAAAAATGCGTTCAAAACTTAAAATGGCGGACTTCAAAATTTATGTATTTTAGCTCTGAGTCCTCATCACATCTGACTTCTTATCACAGATCGCAGATCGACGATCTTAACACTTAACTGGCGCAAACACGGGTAAACACTAAACCTTGCGATGTGTGAATGCGCTTGTCACATCACATCGCAAATAACTTATCTTGCGAAATGGCGGAAGGTAAACTTAATTTTTTTTTTTAATTTCGATATGTGGTAGCACTATCGCATCGCAACACAAATAACATAGCTTGCGAAGTGGCGGAAGGGTAAAAGGTAAAACTTGCGAAGTGTGCACTATGGGCAACTTTAAAAGGTTAGTGGGAAATCTTGTGAAGTGCGATGAGGTTGTGGGTCCCGCCAATATCACATCGGCGGAGATTTAACATTCGGTGAAGCGTCAAGTGGTAAACGCTAAATGTTGCGAAGTGCGGGCTACGAGCACTTAAAGGACATATTTTTCAGAAGTAATCCCTAAGGATCACTCACATCAGCAGCTTATGTGTCGTGCCAAGAGGAGCAGTAGAAGGTTGCAGATCAATTATGGTTACCCTATTGAGTTGATGTAACTTGCAGGTTAATGGGTGTCTTAGGAGATGTCTATTGGCAACCAAGAGGATGGGTTTCCTAGATGGTTGGATGCCCTAACTAGGAGCAGATGCTAGAATGAGGATTGGTCACTCTTGGACTATTGGAGGGCAGCGTGAGAGTGGATCAAGTGTGGATGTGCATTGGACACTTATGGTATGTTGGAGGGAAGCTTGATAATTTCCAATTTTTAGCCCAGTGTGCACCATATCCATGGAATTAGATGTTTGGTAGAGTGGAAGTTGTTGATCTCAAGGGTTAAAAAACCACATGAGCAGTTTGAGTAGCCTGAGACTTGTGTGTTAAGAAGGACATCTACAACACATGATGGCAAGTATTCCTAGCCTATGTTCATTGTGATATATGGATATCTTGCGGTGATAGGTGGCAACCCTCCATGCCCTATGTTACTCTTCATCACTACAGCACAGGAAGACCATAGTAGGTTGAAGTCCCTGAGGAGATGAGGAGCAAAAGTGGGGAGTTGTGAGTTGTTCACAAGCATAACTATGAACAACTTGACAAGAGTATCAATGCATTGTGGCCTTGATGGACTAAGGCACAACTAGAGAGAAATTTGACTGTCAAGGTTCAATGGTCAGACGAACTTGGAGTATCAATAGAGGCATGAGCTGTAGATCGAGAGCAAAAGGATTGAGCAGGTACATGGTACGACCAAGATGAGATGAGAGAGTTGACTACATCAACTAGATGCACATAGTATCTTGTTGAAGGTAAATTTCTTATCGATGGAGTAGCACCAAGCCCTAGTTGTTTATCTTGTACTAGTGGATATTTGAGGGCCATTATCCCTAGGAAGGGAGCCCTATATTGTTGTATTATTCAGTTGGATTAATATAATGAAGTTAGGTTGAAATTGTAAAAGGTTGTCTATAATTTTTGCACGTGTGATTTACTGTTGTTTATATTCCATTGTGCAAAGTAGTGTCATTGTGATTTGTTGCAAGGTAACTACTAGATGGTTTAATCACATAGATAAATGTATTTATTTTGGAATGTGGTTTTGAGATTTTAATTTAATTAGTAATAAATTTCAAGTGGATTGTAGGGGTTAATATTTAATAGTATATTTTTAATTATTTTAAATAAATTAAGAAATGGCATTTTAAGATTTTTCAATTTAATTAGAATATAATATTATACTCATCAATAATTGATTTCACAAAGAATTATAAATGGGTTGCAGAAGAACAGATAGAGAGTAAATATGTCATTCCAACCAAGTTTTTATACATTTCCATATTGATACTCACAACTGAATGTTAATGGTATATAAACAAAATTTTATAAACATGATGTTATTATGATATATAAAACACTTATTATGATACAAAAATCATATATGATAAACTATAATATTCGCCCCATCATCAAAATGCATTGACTTTACATTATTTTTCTTTATTTTTAGTTTCAACCGTAGTTTCACGGAAACGTTGAATATTTATATTTTTGTAAATTAAAAAATATTTTTCTAATTTTCAATTGATTCAGAGATCTCTGATCTGAAAATATTCACTGTTGGAGGGCCTTTTATTTTTGGTATTTTTCAGTGCAAAACAATTCATTTAAATTTTTTTCTTGTGAGTTTCCATTACGTCAAAGTGTTATGACACTGACATTGTTACGCTACTACTATGCATAATGCTGCCAGAATTGACACAATTGTGGGTCCTTTATGTAGGTGGGAAAGGGGTTAAACAAATATCCAATTAATATATTATTTCCATTGAGCTTTCATTGTGCAGAGGAAGCTTTCACTGTGTGGAGGAAGCTTCCTCCGCACAACAAAAGCTTTGCACAACACTGAGATCTAAGGTGGTGGAATAATAGAAAAATTTTGTTAGCATGACGATATCTCCACCCTCGATGTGTTTAACGTAGTTTTTGATAGCCTATTCACTAATTTTTCAGTTCAAGTGGCACCTAGATCTAAATTATATGTTTCCAAAATGATTACAAACTCCTTATCTTGAAGAATTTATGGTTAGGTGCAGTGTTGGAGAGATATATCGAGTATTCGATGTAAATTTGTCTCCTATGTGCAATAAATTTTATTTTATCTAGAATTTCTGAAAGGGCACGGGCTAACATTGCATTGTTCATTTTGAAATGTATCATTTCTTTAACATCATATACCAGACGCTCATGGAAGGCAAGCAAGTTCCAAATTATCACCTCCAGGATGCACTGTTATGAAACCTGGGACAAATTTTCATTTCTTCAAGCGAGCGTGCCAAGATTATTTGGGAAGCGCACTACAGTCAGGTCGATGGACATTTCAATGTAGAGAAAATAGTGGCAGTACTGCAAAATTATTTTTATTGGCCAAAGCTTCGACAAGGTTTTGGGAAGTACATAAGATCCTACACTAATTGTGCCATTACCAAAATTACCATCAAGAAGCAAGGAATATATAATCCTATTCCTACCCCTAGTCAACCTTAGGGATCCACCTCCATGGATTACATGTCGGGACTTCCTTCTACTAAGCATGGAAATGATTATGTTTTTGTGTTCGTCGATGGGTTCTCTAAGATGGCCATTCTAGCATCCTGTAAGAAGAGTATCATAATAAAATCAACTTCTAAACTCTTTTTTGAACGAGTGTGGGTGCACTTTGGGATCCCACAGTACATTATGTTAGATCGGGAAAACAAGTTCCTATGTAAATTTTGGTCAAGTCTCTGGTCGATGTTGGATACCAAGCTTACTAAGTCCACAACTTTCTGCCCCCAAACTTATGGCCAAAACTTGAATCATCCTTGTACATGGGATGAAATATTTCAATACGTCCAGCATAGCTACAATGGAGCTCTCCATAGCTCAACTATACACAACCCCTTTCAGGTGGGATTGGGATTCCAGCCATTATGCCCCATTGATGTGGCCATACCAATTCCAGATATTCAGGGAGATTTGACTCATGTCTAATTTGAATCTGATAGGGTAAAAAACTTCATTGAGCGCATTCAACACATCTGACAATAGGTCCATGAAACCTTGAATAGAGCCAATGATGAGTATAAGTAGTGACATGATCAGGATCGAGTGCCACACAAGTTCCAGGTGGGTGAAAAATTGTGGCTACATTTTCAAAAGGAGATCCTTGCTAGACCCCACTGCAAGCTTCGCCTACTCCAATATGGGTCATACACCATCACTAAGGCTATAGGAGACAATGATTTTGAGATTAAAATTCCATCATTCCTTGGCCTACACCGAGTGTTCAATTTGGGCTGCCATGAGCCATAGTTTCCACCATTACTGGACACATCCGACGTTGCAAAACAACTCACACCAATAGAGCTCAAACCCAAATGCATGGAACAAGACAAAACTGATCGAATCATGGGTACACAGATCAAGAACACTCGTAAATCAAAGATCAAATTGTTTCGGGTTGTCAAAGCTCACCAACTCTTGCAACAAGGAAAGTGGCTCACTAGGGACCAATGTAATATTCCAAAATTTGCATGCAGCAAATTGGAATATTATTTTTTGCTGATTTCACTTAGGAGGTGAATAAAATGGGTAAAAGGCCCATGAGTAGGAATAAGATCCTTCATAGTGTGAAAAGGATCAATGGAGCAGCTTAATTTTGTACCTTCCAGTGTGAAAAGGGGCAAATGCATGAGGACAGGGTCTAGTTTGACCAAGTCAACAACGTTGCCTAAGAGGTGTAGCTTGCATGAGAAGACAATGCAGTTTGAGAGGGAGGAATATTCCTTGTGGAAGAAAACCTAATGTGTGGGGTCCATGGCAAAGAGGCATTCACTTGTATAAAAGGAGGAAGGGGCAACCATAGTGAGATATCTTGGAGCATTTGATTATTTGTCTGTTTAGACTATTTGCAGTCTCCGGCTATTCAGCTGAGTTGCAGTGCTTCTTAGCAAGAGGGATTTCTGCTTAGGATTTCCTCTCCTTCTTAAGAGGCCTCTTGAAGGATTGCACTTCATTTTCTCCACATCTTGGCTCAAGGCCAAAGTCATTATTTAGTCGCTGCGTTATTTCTGCTGAAGTATAACGTAGTGTTGCTGGGTGTTGTAGTGGAGGGGTTCCACAACACCATTCCTTGTCTCATCTTTCAGAGGAGGGAGTCTCTATTCCTCGGGAAGGTTAGTAAGGAAGGTTTTAGAGCTGATTTTCACATCTTGGTAGCAAGGCCAAGCGTCTCTCATCATAGAAAACACAGTCCATTCTCCATACTGCATTATTCCAATGCATATGTGTAGTGAGGGGTTGCACCATCATCTTGGAGGAAGAGATCTTCAGGGATAGGATCAGCCTATCACTTGAGAGATCTATTGGAGGAGGTTTATTTCAGATTGATCATCATCTTCAGCCATATCCATTTATTTCTGAGTTGCAGCTGCTGCTTAGCAACTCCGGCATTTCTACAGATTTTCCATTTGTACATGTATTGCAACCAATCCTTCTAAGGATTGTGTATTATTGTTATATTGTCATTTTCAGGGGTTGAGAGCTTGCTCCCCCACCTTTATTGAGCTGATATTTCTATATCATTGTATTTTCATATTATATGTTGCCGTTTCTCCTATAGACAGCGCTGTCATATCTAGGGCATGTTTATGTAGCAGTGTTTTGTCACATTTGGTGTACATGTCTTATTGAGGCTTTCATTGCGTAGCTTGAGTGAGTGATTCCTAAAATCATTGTACTCTCTTGCTGCTATATTATACACTGATCAGCTATTTGCATCTTCATGTATCATGGCTCATTAAAATAATGTTTTGTATTCAATCCTTGCTCAAGTATTGTTGCAGTCCCTTCATCGGGAACTTTCTGAGGACATCTAAGTGTGGGAGATCTGTTTAACCACCTTAGAAGAATTTATTTGGAGCCTCCTCTTGGATTTAGAACTTATACATATTTTTCTAAGGGATCCAGGTCTTTTTTTCAATTCCTGTAGCAGCCATTACTGGAAAATGCGTTTTCCAGTCATGCCTTGCTAGTTGTTCCAGATTTGGAATACTACAGTGGTATCAAAGCTATTTTCTTGGCTCAGCCTGTGAGTCTAAGCCCAAGAAGATCAGAATATTGAAGAGGATGGGTTTTATCTCATCATATTTCAGATCCATGAAGAACCTCCCTAAGGAGGATAAGCAGAAAGAAGAAGAACCCTGCACTTCCTATTCTCATCAAGGAGACAAAGAAATAAGTAGGAAAAAGACTCCATCTTTTGGAGAAGAAAAAAGGGATAAGCTTATGAAGCTTCTTCATAAATCTGTACATATGATTCATGAAGAGTTCAAGGAGATCAGGAGGAAGATGCATGGAGAATCTCCTGGAGGGTTTGATTCTAAAGCAAACTCTAGATTTGAGGAGTGTGAGCATAGCTACACATCCTAATACTCAGCACAGTCAAATGCCCAGGATTGCTAGAAGAGAGATGGAAAGAGAAAAATAGGTTGCTAGGAGGGAAACCCTTAGTGATTTCTTGAAAGAGTATGAGTTTCAAACTTAGAAATTCTGAGATCATCTCAGTTTTTTAGAGTTTTTCAAGATGAAGGTGAAAGGAAGAAAGTAGCAAGATAGATTTCTTGTATCTACCTTTGAGGGTTCACCTACATGTTCAACCAAAGCTTGGGTGGAAGAGTTAGAGACCTTCTTGCAACAACACCAAATGTCGGAGGATGAAGCCATCAAAGTTCCAGCGCTGCATTTGAGAGGTAAGGCTTATGCCTGGTGGATCTTTGAATCCTTTTCTTTGAGAAATATAAACATTGCATCTTATTCTAGTTTCGCCAAGGCATTAGTGGAAAGATTTGATAGAAGGATTCATGAAACACATATGGTGGAGAAAAACAAGAAAAATCAAACAAAAACCTTGCATGAGAACTTGCACCACACTTTTTCGGAAGAAATATTTTCTTCTCACATCCTTGAGCAAGAAAGCATGGAGATGTCTTTTTCAAAAAGGGATCCAATGATTAGTGAGTTGCCCATTCATGTTGCAGAGATTGAGGGCAACAATGCTGTTAGATCTGGAGTTGATCTAGCACCTCATGCAGAGGAAGGAGGAGCCCTTGCTCCAAATAGAGGTATGCTTGCATCTTTGCAAGGAAGTCCCCAGGATCTCATGTGTGGAGATCAAGGCACAACTCATGTTCTACATGTGCCATTATTGAGGAGGTGTGAAACCATAGAGACACAAGGAGAAGGTAGGGAGAAGACCCAACATCATGAGTGATCCGGATTTATGCAGGAACGCAACAGAATAAACATATAACCATAAATACAGAGATGCAGCGGAAATAACACTTCATTTCATTAATATCAAAGAACTGAAATTTTCTTACAGACAGAATGGAAATAAAACTAGCTAGGGCGCTGGTAGCTATCTCTGAGAAGAGATGTGGCAGCTACAGGCCTTTGAACTGAGTTACAATGAGGCTCGAGGGCCTATTTATTATTGGGAAACAATGGAGAACCCTAAACATCCAAAAACCTAACCCTAGGAGATGAAGCGCCAAAACTATGGGCCCCGTTTGGGTAAATTGGTGTTTCAACTTCCCAGGGACGTAACTTTGGCATACTATCTCCGTTTGACGCTCATGATACATCATTAGAAAGCTCTATCCGAGGACTACAACTTTCTCCATGAATATCATTCCGGAACGGAATGATATTTACTGGAGGCGTGATGCCCAAAAAACATCGTTTAGGGCCTCAAAACGGCTCCGAAAGTTCAGGACCCGAAAAACTGCTAAAAATAGTAAGTTATGCCGAAACTGAAAAACTGAAAGAGACAATGGTGGGGGCCCAAGTGGAATAGGCAGGTGGCCACCAATATCCACCTGGATCATTCCTCCCCCCTTAGGAAGCAATGGTCCCTATTGCGTTAAGTTCCTCCATGAGATGAGGAAATTTCTGCTGAACTTGGTCCCTGGTGAACCACTTTCCTTGGTGCAGGAGTTGGCCAGCTTTGACAACCCGATATAGTTGGATCTTATGTTGGTGAGTGTTCTTGATTTGCATGTCCATGATACAATCTGTGGTGGCCTGTTCCATGCAGTCTGGATTTAACTCTGTTGGTGTGAGTTGTTCTGCAATGTCCGAGGTGTCCAGTAGAGGTGGGAAGTAAGGACAAAGGCGATCCACATTGAAGACTGGGTGCAGACCAAGGAATGGTGGAATACTGAGCTCGAATGCATTGTTCCCTACAGCCTTGGTGATGGTGTACGTCCCGTATCGGAGCGGGCGAAGCTTGCGGTGGGGTCCAGTGAGGCGCTCCTTCTGCAAATGTAGCCATACTTTGTCACCCACCTGGAAGTTGTGTGGCACCCGGTGTTGATCATGGCGTTGCTTGTACTTGGCATTGGCTCTGTCCAATATATCATGAACTTGTTGGCAGATGTGTTGAATGCGCTCGATGAAGCTACTTGCTTTGTCAACTTCAGACTGGACATGAGCTGAATCGGCCTGAGCAGCTGCAAATGGCATGGCTACGTCTTGTAAAGAGTTTTTGTACTATGATTGTTACATGATTTCTCCATTATAATATACACAATAGCTGGGGGGTTTTCAGCTATAGGCTTTCCCCATACATACTGAGTTAATGTGTGATTGATTTGATGTGCGATTGCTTCTATATTATTTCCGCATGTGACAATTAATTGTGGAAGAAGGTTATGTGTTATGTATGCAATTCGAAATTGATGTATGATCAGGTTAATCTTCAGTGAATAAGTGATTTATTCAGCTAATTTCTACATGGTATCAGAGCGAAGTTAATTGTCGAAGTCTATTACGGTGATTGCAAACTTATTTCCTCGGACAGAGTCTGCATGCGGGCCAGGTAGCCTCCGGAATATTCATCCTTCTTTGTAAGGTGAAAGATCCGGTGAATGCCCTTTGCAGTCAATCTCTGATTTGGAAATAATTTGTTTTCAAGTATAGATCGGAAGCGATAGAGCTTGGAGTTTGGAATTCGAATTTTGCAGAAGGTTGTTCTTCTTGGTGCCCGTGTTGAAAGATGTCTTCTTTCAATGGTTTGCGACTCGAATATGCTCTTGAAGGCAGTTCGAACTATGTTGCATGGAAAGATCGAATGGAAGCAGTGTTAGAAGATAATGGTCTGAAGGAGTTCGTGGATGCGGATGTCCCAAAGCCCACCGATGCAGCTCTGGTCGATGCATGGCAAAAGAAGATCGCGAAATGTCGAAGGATCCTGTTGGAGGGCGTCAAGGATCATATTGTATCCAGCCTGCATGGAAAGGCTACTCCATATTTAATGAGGAAAGCTTTGACGGATCTATTCCAGAGTAAGAGTGACCAAAGGAAGCTGGCGCTCAAAGATAAGCTCAGGAACATCAAGATGGAGAAGGGCGACAGTATCGCCAAATACCTCACGAAGTTCACTCAATGCAGAGATGAACTGGGAAGTGTGGGAGTTACCGTCGATGAAGAGGACATGGTCGACCTGGCTCTCCTTGGTCTTCCGAAGGCTTGGCACTCATATCAAGATAGTGTCAATGGTCGGGAGAAGCTGCCGGGATGGGAGCGCCTTTGGGCGGATCTCATGCATGAGGAGATAAGGAGGACTACTCGAGATGGATCTTCATCAAAGGGAGCTGATGAAGAAAACTGCGCTTTGGTGTCCAAAGCTAAGAAAGGGAAGGGTAAGAAAACCTCTCATTCTGGAGCTAAGGGCAAGAAGCAGGATATGGCGAAAGAGAAGTGTTTTCACTGCCATGATCACGGACATTATGCTACCAATTGTCCAAAGAAGAAGAAGAACAAGCAAGCGGGAAGATCTGCAGATGGAGAAGCTTTGGCTTCACAGTTCGAGCTTGACTTTTCACTCATTGCATGCTTGGTTTCAAGTGTGATGGGATCGGTGTGGTTCTTGGACAGCGGTGCGTCATTTCATATGACGGGAGATCGTGAGTTGTTCTCAGATCTAGAGGACAAGGATTTGGGTATGCACATCGAGATGGGCGATGACGGTAGATACAGTGCGACTGGTATCGGTACCGTATCCTTTCAGAGGGAGTCTGGTAAACCCTTTGTCTTAAAGGATGTCATGCATGTACCGGGATTGAAGAAGAACCTGATTTCAGTAGCGATGTTGGAGGATAAGGGTTATGATGTGGTCTTCAGCGAAGGAAAAGCTTTCCTGCGCAGTAAGACTACTGGAGAGACCCGGAAGATAGGGGTTCGAACTCAGAACCTTTATCAGTTGCAGGTAGATGACTGCGCAGCTATGGCATGCAAGGCCGGAGATGTGGTGAGCCGGGATGATGAGGGCGAACTATGGCACAGGAGATTGGGCCATCTTCACCATGGAGCTTTGAAGATTCTGCAGCAGATTTCTACTGGACTTCCTAAGGGCACCCTTGCGCAGTCAGATCAGTGCAAGGGGTGTACTTTAGGGAAGTATGTGAAAGCCACTTTTCACGAGAAGGATAGTCGCGCCACGACGATCCTTGAGAGAGTTCACACAGACGTGTGTGGTCCTTTCTCAGTTGCTTCGACAGCAAAGCACAAGTATTATGTGATCTTTGTTGATGATTTCTCTCGAAAGTGCTGGATCTTCTTCATGCACAAGAAGAGCGATACATTCGCGAAGTTCTGTGAGTTTAAAGCACTGGTCGAGAAGGAGTCGGGGAAGAAGGTGATTGCTCTAAGGAGTGATAACGGTGGTGAATTCATCTCGGCCGAATTCAAGGAGTTCTGCAGCGCAGAAGGGATTCAGAGAGAGCTCATCGCACCCCATAACCCACAGCAGAACGGGGTGGCTGAGCGGAAGAACAGAACGATCGTGGGTGCCGCACGGGCGATGTTGCATGATCAGGGCCTACCCCTTCACTTGTGGGCTGAGGCATGCAATACAACAGTGTATGTGCAGAACCGTTGTCCTCACAAGGTTCTTGGCATGAGTACACCGTAGGAGGCTTATTCTGGCAAGAGGCCTGATATTTCCCATTTGCGGATTTTTGGTTCTCCTGTCTACATGCATGTGACGAAGGATGCGAGAAGGAAGCTGGATCCAACTGCTGAGGTTGGAATATTTGTGGGGTACACCGATACACCTCACAACTACCGAGTGTATTTTTCAGACAGTCGCAAGACTGTTGTGCGACGGGATATAAAATTTCAGGAGGAGAAAGCCATGCAGTGTTCACTTGAGAGGGAGCTACACTTGCATGCAGATGAGGAGCTGTTAGTTCCTAAGGAGGAGCTTCCTGATGTGGATCAGCCACAAGAGGAGGTTCAGGAGGTGGAAGAAACCACCCAGGCAGCGCCAACCATCAGAGGGCGCATGCGCACTACAGAAGCTGAGCGACTGGCTCGGGATGCAGAGACGGTTGTAGGACCACCTACAGCACAACGCAGACAGAGACAGTCACCGGATCGGTACACTGGATACATGGCTCTTGTGAGTCAATGTGTTGTGACGGAGCCATCCTCTTTTGAGGAAGCCGTGGAGGAACCCGCATGGGTTGATGCCATGATCGAAGAATATGATTCGATCGTCAGGAACAGTGCATGGGAGATTGTCCCAAGACCAGTTGGGAAATCAGCTGTAGGTTCGCGATGGATCTACAAAGTGAAGCAGGCGGCTGACGGGAGTGTGGAGAAGTACAAGGCGAGATTTGTCGCCCGTGGCTTCTCACAGATCGAGGGGATTGACTATGAGGAGACTTTTGCACCTGTCGCAAGGTACTCTTCCACACGGACGATCCTTGCTCTCTCAGCGCAGATGGGGTGGCACATTCATCAGATGGATGTGAAGACTGCGTTCCTCAATGGAGTTATTGAGGAAGAGGTGTACATAGAGCAGCCTGAAGGTTTTGAGATCTTCAGCAGTGAGTCGCATGTGTGCCGACTCAAGAGAGCACTGTATGGGCTGAAGCAAGCACCTCGTGCTTCGTACACTCGGATAGACAGCTACTTCACCGGGCTTGGATTCTCCAAGAGTGAGGCGGATCCAAACCTGTACCAGATTGTGGTGGAGGGGAAGCTGTTGATCATCGTACTGTATGTAGATGATCTGATTTTGACTGGCGACGAGCAGTTGATACTTTCATGCAAGGATGATCTCGCACGAGAGTTTGAGATGAAGGACCTGGGCATCCTTCATTATTTCCCCCCCCCCGGGATTGGAGATTTGGCAACAAGTAGCGGGAGGATCGGTTGTTTCGGTGGCAAGTATGCCCGTGAGATTCGGGAGAGGTTCAGTGATGTGATGGTGAAGCTCGTTGATACCCCTTTCCAATGGATGGAGTGAAGGAGATGCTACTCGATATAGTGATGCCACCGTTCATCGGCTGCATTGGTGGGGCTGATGCACGGTCAATACTGACCCGATATATGCTATGCGTTTAACCAAATTACAAGTTATGGTTAAGCCTACCAAGCTCTTTGGGAAGAGAGGGACGAGGCACATTCGGACATGGTCTATGGTACGCACAGGAGGATGGAGTGGAAGCCGGTTTCATCGATGCGTATCGTTGTGGAGCCCAACAGACCAAGAGCACTTCTCCGAGGAGCGCATTGGGGCCCACAGCAGCTTCTCGTGCGCAGTAGCGCAGATCCGTGCACCGCTCAGCAGAGGCCGAGTACATGGCAGCTAGCTTGGCTGCATGTGAGGCTATTTGGATGAGGAAGATCCTCGCAGGTTTGTTCAGGTTGCATTTGGAGCCTACAGTGATCTACTGTGATAACCAGAGCTGCATCAAGCTCTCGCTAATCCAGTTTTTCATGATAGGTCCAAACATATCGACATCAGGTACCATCACATCAGAGATTGTGTTCAGCGGAGGATCATGATGCTTTCATATGTTCCCACGGAGGATCAGGATGCCGACATCCTGACGAAGGCGCTCACCAGGAGCAAGTTCGAATTCCACAGAGGCAGGATAGGGGTTGCAGATAATCCATATCTTGCCGAGAGGGAGTGTTGAGAATGCAGCAAGATGATGGAGCTTAGTGAAATGAAGTCGCCTTCACTAAGTGGGCCCGCAGGCAAATTCTGGCGCAAAGTCTATTTTTAGACTATGTCTATTTTTAGACATACGGAGCATAATTTGGGAATTCTACTTAGAGATTCTTGATGGATGCGACATGTCGGTAAAATAGATGAGACCCTATTTTTTAGGACCCAGGCTATTTTTAGACTGATCTCCTAAAAATATGGAAGTCAAATATTATTTACCCTTAATAATATTTTGACTATAAACAGCAGTTTACTCTCTTGGCGCACTTCAGTTTGAGTCATGGAGGTGGCTCATGCAACCGACACAAGGAATCACGTGGTTCCTAGGGTTTGATGGCATCTTGCATGGTTGGCTTCAGTTAGACTTCAGTGGCAGGAGTTTTGGAGGAGTTAACGGGACAAGTAGTGGAGTTATGTTCTATTTATTTCAGTTGAACTAGTTGGGATTAGTTAAACTAACTAATCAACTAGATATGAGTGGAGTAGATTAAATAATATTTAATTTACTAAATATTAACTCATTAGTCAACTCAAGAACACTTCAGTTCACTACAGTGCATGATCAGTTCAGTGGAGACCAGTGAAAGAGATAGATGAAAGGGTAGAGTTAGCTATCAGTTGTAACTATACTGTTGCTATTTGCAACACATAGATAGGTGGAGTAAGCTATGAGTATTGCAAAGTTTAGGCTGGTGGTTTATCTATATAAGGAGGCCATCACCTAGCATTAAAATACGCAATAGAGGCTGGCTATCAAGAGGCTAAGGATTGGAGCAAGTGATTTGCTAGATCTAGCTTGATAGTGTGTAGCATGGGAGGTAGTGCATGAGAGCTTGTGAAGAGTTTTTGTACTATGATTGTTACATGATTTCTCCATTATAACATACACAATAGCTGGGGGATGGTTGAGCATGATTATGATCCGGATTTATGGAACGCAATGTAATAAACATAGAACCATAAATATAGAGATGCAAATGAAATAAACACTTCATTTCATTAATATCAAAGAAGTGAAATTTGCTTACAGACAAAATGGAAATAAACTAGCTAGGGCACTGGTAGCTATCTCTGAGAAGAGATGTGGCGGCTACACGCCTCTGAACTGAGTTACAATGAGGCTCGAGGGCCTATTTATTATTGAGAAACAATGGAGAACCCTAAACATCCCAAAAACCTAACCCTAGGAGATGAAGCGCCAAAACTATGGGCCCCGTTTGGGTAAATTGGTGTTTCAACTTCCCAGGGACGTAACTTTGGCATACTATCTCCGTTTGACGCACATGATACATCATTAGAAAGCTATATCCGAGGACTACAACTTTTGTGAATACCAAAAAACGTCGTTTAGGGCCTCAAAACGGCTCCGGAAGTTCAGGACCCGAAAAACTGCTAAAAATAGTAAGTTATGCCAAAACTGAAAAACTGAAAGAGACAATGGTGGGGGCCCAAGTGGAATAGGCGGGTGGCCACCAATATCCAACTGGATCATTCCTCCCCCCTTAGGAAGCAATGGTCCCCATTGCGTTAAGTTCCTCCATGAGATGAGGAAATTTCTGCTGAACTTGGTCCCTGGTGAACCACTTTCCTTGGTGCAGGAGTTGGCCAGCTTTGACAACCCGATACAGTTGGATCTGCCGTTGACGAGTGTTCTTGATTTGCATGTCCATGATACAATCTGTGGTGGCCTGTTCCATGCAGTCTGGGTTTAACTCTGTTGGTGTGAGTTGTTCTGCAATGTCCGAGGTGTCCAGTAGAGGTGGGAAGTAAGGACGAAGGCAATCCACATTGAAGACTGGGTGCAGACCAAGGAATGGTGGAATACTGAGCTCGAAGGCATTGTTCCCTACAGCCTTGGTGATGGTGTACGGCCCATATCGGAGCGGGCGAAGCTTGCGGTGGGGCCCAGTGAGGCGCTCCTTCTTCAAATGTAGCCATACTTTTTCACCCACCTGGAAGTTGTGTGGCACCCGGTGTTGATCATGGCGTTGCTTGTAATTGGCATTGGCTCTATCCAATATATCATGAACCTATTGGCAGATGTGTTGAATGCGCTCGATGAAGCTACTTTCTTTGTCAACTTCAGACTGGACATGAGCTGAATTGGCCTGAGCAGCTACAAATGGCATGGCTACGTCAATGGGACATAGTGGCTGGAATCCCAAGCCCACCTAAAAGGGGCTATGGCCGATTGAACTGTGGAGAGCCCGATTATAACTATGTTGTACATAAGGGAGGCTCTCGTCCCATGTGCGTGGATGCTTTGAATTGTACATGCGCAGAATGTGTACAATCATTCCGTTGACGACCTCTGTCTGGCCATCTGTTTGGGGATGGAAAGCTGTGGACTTGGTGAGCTTTGTGTCCATCATTGACCAGAGGCTGGACCAAAATGTGCTGAGGAACCTCGTCTGGAGGCTCGACTTCGATATGATAGACCAGATCCCAAAGTGCACCCACACTTGTTCAAAGAAGAGTTTAGCAAAGGGCTTCGCCGTGATATTCTTCATTGTAAAGCCGCCATGATGGCCATCTTCGAGAATCTATCAACGACCACGAAAACACAAGCCTATTTCCATTCTTAGTAGAAGAGATTGAGGGCGGGGAGACAAGTAGAAGGTAGGCCCGACATGTAATCCATGGAGATGGATTCCCAAGGTCGACTAGGGGTAGGTAGCGGAGTATATAGGCCTTTCTTCTTGATGGTCGGTTATAATAAGGCAAGGCAGCAGATCTGGATGTGTGCTTCCTCGATCCTTGCTTTAAAGTTTCTTTGACCAATAGAAATACTTCGTAGTATCATTACTGTTTTCTCGACCCCGAAATGCCCAGCGACTCGACTGTAGTGTGCTTCCCATATCATCTTGGCACGCTCGCTTGAAGGAACACAAAGGTGTCCCAGGTGA